>JAQZBX010010013.1:0-45064 GCA_029593785.1 Cabassous unicinctus
TCAACTCTGTTCTTGGCCTTGCCTTTTATATTCAATTCCCCACCCACCAGGGGGTGGGGCTCAACGCCCTACTGACTGACTGGCCCAGTCAACGCCCTAATCATAATTCAATCATGCCCAGATTAACAGATCAGATTACAGGCATGATCCAATTATATTTTTGGAATTCATAATTACATCAAATTCCCCAACGGTTACAGGGTGCTTTTCATGAGCTTTTTTTTTTCTTTTTTGATGGACTGGTATGAGAAAGAGGAAAGTATGTGCAAAACTATTGTGTGTGTGTGTGTGTGTGTGTGTGTGTGTATCATTTAATGTATGAAATTTGTGTTCTGTAAAAGGTAATATAATATGGAAGGAGAGGTTTTCACTTATCTGATTAGCAAAGATTTTAAAAAATCCTCAATGTTAATGAGAGTATGGAGAAACATGTGCAAGGCACATACTTGCTTTTTGGAGGATAGCATAGTAATATGTATGTATGTGTGTGTATCTGCTTGTGTATAGATGTGTGTGTATCTGTATATAGATGTGTGTATATTTAATTTGAATACCTTTCAACCTAGAAAATCCACTATTAATAATTTGTTTTACTAAAATAGCTTAATAGTTCATAAAGATATATATATATAGTGTTCTGTGTAGCATTGCTTGTAACAGTAAATTATTGGAAACCACCTAAATGTCCATCTACATATATAGGGGTTGAATAAAATAAAATAGGGTACATTCATATAATAGAATACTATGTAATCATTATAAAGAATGATGTACATGTGTATGTGTCAAGGTGTGCATGATATATTAAGTTAAAAGAGTCAAAGTGCCATATGGTATGTACAGTATGATCTCATATTTGCAACAGTTCAAAGAAGTAGATGCACTTATATACAGAATGTAATATATAAAGCCTCTTAAAAGTAATGCGACATAATAACTTTCTATTACAATATTGGCAATAATATTGAGTCAAGTAATGCACTGAGTACAAATATCACAGGAATAAAAATTTTTCTGGGGGAGTGGATGTAGCTCAAGTGGTTTAGCAGCCTGCTTCCCATGTATGAGGTCCCAGGTTTGATCCCCGGTACCTCCTAAAAAAAAATTCTCATTGCAGATAGAAATTTGTAAAGAGGTTATACATCTTTCTGAAAATCACTTAACATGTCTTAAAAAGTTTTTTAGGCATCCATATACTCATACAGAGTGACTGTATAAATATAAAAATAATGATAATAAAACAGTTTATATAGCACTATTACTTTCTCAAAGCTTTTTACACCCATAATTTTCTTTCCAATTCACTCGTTGTGTTACCTAGTACAGAAGTGTCTATTAGTCTTCATTTATCGGTTTCCTTTTTTGAAATAAGGGAGTTGGATGATATACTCTTGAAAAATGCTTTTAGCATTAGAGGGCTGTATCTATCACAATTTAATCGCTGAGACTTTTAAGGGAAGCACAGAGAAATGCTGAAAGGAATAAGGGTGTGAACCAAAGAAATACTTAAATAGCTTTATGTGTCTCTCATAGCATTTTCTACATGGCTTTGGCATACGTGCTGGTCATTTGCCTGTTTGCCCTCAGATTTCTTCTCTGAAGTTTCTTTGGTTTGCTTTATATCTCAGGGGACTGAATCCTTCAGGCTACATTCCCCAGATTTCCTTGCTCATTAGGTTTAGCCATTGAGGATGGCAGGATGAGAGTAGCCAGAGTATTCACTCTGTCTTGGATGACACTCCCAACAATGCCTGGGTTTCCTCCATGCTTCAAGCTCTATTGGGCATGCCTTGTTCTGTGGGTCCAGCTTCCACCTGGTAGCTGCCTCCATGGTCTAGCCCCTGCTTCTGCACTCTTGTAACACTACTCCTTCCCTGAATCCCTCTGACATAAGGTTGATAGTAGTTTCATGATGTTGCTAATTTCTGGGATGCATTATTCTTGTATTCTGGCTTCCCTGCTATTCTATCACCAATATAAGCAATTCCCTGTATTAAATTCCCTAGTGTGTTTTCTGGTGTTGTCTACGTTTTGATTGACCTCATATGTTTTGATACATTTATAAACATAAACTTTTTTTTTTTTTGAGGAACCAGGGTCCGGGAATTGGGCCTGGGACCTCATATGTGGGAAGCTGGCACTCAACCACTGAGCCATATAGGCTTCCCTGAGTTGGTTTTTTTCATTTGTTTTGCTTGTTGTTTGTTTTTGTTTTTTCAGGAGGCACCAGGAACTTAACCCGGGACCTCCTATGTGGGAGGCAGATGCTCAATGGCTTGAGCCACATCCACTCCCAATATATATATTTGTTTTACTTTAATTAGGGTCACATAACTAGACAAAGGCATTATCTGTTTTATCACTTCCTCATGCTTTAGGATGTATGATATATCCTTTTCTCTCTTAGTCACATTGCAGTGAAAAAATATTTTGTAAAAATTTTTGCAGTAATGAGAAACAATTGTGCAGTTGGACTGCCTGGATTCAATGTCTTGAACCACATTCACTTGTCACATGCATCTGGTCCCTACTTGGGGCCAGGCACTGTGCCATACACTCGGGGCAAAGAAATGAGTGAGGCATGACCCCTACACAGATAGAGCTTTCACTCTTAATTCATTTGTAAATATGGAGTGAGTGTACAATAAGTAGTTAGACTCTTTCAGTTTAGAAAATGTCACTTATGTCAAAGCCTGTGAGCAGCTGCCAAACAGGACCCAGAGGTTAAAGCTATTGTCCAGCAAAGTGGAGCATTTCTGGATTGCAGAATGTGCTTTGATTTGGAGTATATGCCCTCTTTCTAGGGCAAAGCCAAGTTCTTGGCACAAGCTCTTTGTCATAGAAAGAACATTGGGGCTTTCTGGGCCACCAGCCCTTCTCCCTGGCCCTTGGATAGTTCAATAACCTTTCTGAGATATCAGTGTTAGCTGCTGCTTCTCTGCCCCTCTCCACCGACATGGTGTTTGGCTTTTTTGTCCCTTGATGTGATTTCATACCTTCCATAATTGCCCACAATACAATCTGAGTTTACACAAAATAGTGGCAAGTTCTATCTCACTCCAAATAAGATCATAGCATTTTTCTCATTTGATCTGACACCTTTAACAATAAGGCTAAATTAAGTTACAAAACAGCAAAGTTATTTTAAACAAAATTTAACAAGTTAAAGCGAAATGACTACACAAATTACATTTTCTTAAGAATTATATTTTCTTAACTGGCAGCCCACTGCTTTCACACTTCCCAGGTGATTCACAGACATGCAGCAGTGGAGAGAAAATCTGAAAGCACAGACTCTCATTAGTCAACTATGAGGTTAAAAAGAATGAATGTATTAATCCAACAGATAATTATAAAGTAATGTCTATATGTCTCCTGAGTACTATTCTAAGTGCTACCCCACACACATTAATGTGTTTACTTCTTACAATAGCATTTATGAGGTAGGTATAATAATAAGATTATTATTTTTAATGGCAAAATCAAGGCACAGGGAGGTCAAGTAACATAATTAGTTAATAAATGGTGGAACTAGAATTTAATGTCCTTTCATATTTTTAAAACAGCTTCATGGAGGTATAATTTACATACTATAAAATTCACCCATTTTAAGTGCATACGGTTAAATTCAGTGGTTTTTAGTAAATTTACATAATTGTGTAAACATTATTGCAATCCAATTTTATAGCATTTCTATTACCCCAAAAATATCCCTTGTGTGCATTTGTAGTCAATCTCTATTCTGACACACAGCCTCAGGGGACTCTGAGACTTGCATTTTCTGAAACATTAATATTAATGGAATCATACAATGTGTGGTCTTTTGCATCTGGCTTTATTCACTTAGCAAAATGTTTTTGAGTTTCATCCATGTTGCAGCATGTGTCAATAGATCACTTCTTTTTATTAACAAATAGTATTCCATTGTATGGACATACCACATATTGTTTATTCAGTTTCCAGTTGATGGACATTTGGATTGTTTCTAATTCTTGTATATTATGAACAATGCTGCTTGAACCTGCATTATTTTTTTAACATTTACTGATCATTGACTATGTGCCAGTTCTGTGCAAAGTTCTTTATATGGATGGCCTCATTCAGTCATCGCATGAGGCTGGGAGAGCTGTTTATTTACACATCTGGTGTTATAGGAGGAAGAACCCACATGAACAAAACGAATGTATTTACATTTATGTCTTTCTATATTGAGGGTCTGCCAAGCATTTCTCAAACTTACCTGTGCATAGAATTGTCCTCTTTATCCCAAATGTTTTGAAAAACATCATCAAGGGCTTAGGAGACCTAATGTACGCTTGGATTTGAACAGACACACCAAAGAGGTTTCTCAGTCACATTAACCACTGTATAATTAGTTACACTTTTAAATTTTATTTTTATTTACATTTTTCCCCAACAAACACTCCCTTTTCCCTTCTCTCTCCATCCCCTATTAAACGCTAACCTACTATTTATGAATTTACTATTTCTAGCTATCTAAGTGATAGTATATGATATTTGTCCTTGTATGCCTTGCTTATTTCACTTAGCATAATGTTTCTTAGGCTCTTCCATGTTGCAGCATGCTTCACAACTTCATTCTCTGTTGTGGCTGAATAATATTTCATTGTGTGTATGAACCACATTTGTTTATCCATCCCTTTGTTGATGGACACTTGGGTTTCTACCTTTTGGCTATTGCTAATAATGCTATGCACATTTGTGTACAGGTGTCCTGTTTGAGACCCTGTTTTCACTTTCTTTGGGTATACAGCTAGAAACGGGATTGCCAGCTCATATGGTAATTCTGTATTTAACTTTCTAAGGACCTGCCGCATTGCTTTCCTTAGTGGCACATCCAGTGGATGTGAATATGTATCTACTTGTGGTTTTGATTTGCATTTCCTTGTGGCTAATGATGTTGAGCATCTTTTCATATGTTTAATCTTTGGAGAAATTTCTATTCGAATCCTTTTTAATTGGGTTGTTGGACTTTTTGTTGTTGAATTGTAAATGTTCTTTTTATATTCTGGATATTAAGCCCTTACATATATATGGTTTTCAACTATTTTCTCCCATTCTGCAGATTGTCTTTTTACTTTCTTGATAATTTCCTTTGATGCACAAAGGTTTTTAATATTGATGAAATCAAAGTTATCTATTGTTTCTTTTATTGCTCGTGTTTTTGGTGCCTTTTATAAAAATCCTTTACTGAATCCCAAGTTGTAAAGATTTTCCTCTATGTTATTATCTACATGTTTTATATGTCAGTTCCTATATTTAAGTCTTTGGTCTATTTTTAGTTGATTTTTTCTATATGGTTTGTGGTAAGGATCTAACTTCATTCTTTCACAAGTGGATATCTCAGCACCATTTGTTGAAGAGACTATTCTTTCCCTATTGCATGTACTTAAAACCTTCATGGCCATACATGTGTGGGTTTATTTCTGGATTTTCAATTCTATTTTTTCTACCTTTATGCCAGTAGGACATTTTTTTGTTGAGAACTGGAGATCCTGAGTATTATGTTGTGACCACTCCAGAAATCTCATTCCCTACTCAGCCCACCATATCGAGAACAATAACCCCCCAAAAAAAAGAAAGAGAGAAAGAGAGAAAAAAAAAATACTAACAAAAAATGGACAAGACACCCACACCCACAAACAAAATAGAAGGTATACTGTGTCTCCAAGTCACTTGTTATGTGCCCGTGGGAGGGTGGAAGTAGCTGGGAGGGTGGAGGCTAAAACCTAGGCCAGTGTCTGTGTTCATTCCTCAGGGACCCACCAGACCAAAAAACAAAAAAAAAAGAGAGAGAAAAAAAAAAACACAAAAAACCACAAACACAAAAACAGAGGTGTACCAGCTCTTTGTGTCCACATAGATGCTGATGTAAGACCGGAAGACACTGCTGCCAGAAGGGCTGCAAGGGAGCCTACATCTTAGGTATCCACCAGACCAAACAACACCAGAAAGAGAAAAAAATAAAAATAAACAAAAAAGGTACACCAGCTCTTTATGTCCTAGTAGGTGCTGGGGTGGGGCCAGAAGCCCCAGCTGAGGAGAAGCTGAAACCTAGGCTAGCACCTGTGCTCGCCCTAGAACCACCCACCTACAAAAGAAAGGAAACCTAGGGAGGAAATAAAGGCTCCCTGGTCTGTACTTCCCTGTGGTTACTGGTGGGAAGCCGAAGTTGCTGCTGCCCAGAGGCCAAGAAAATGAGCCAGCACCCCCTCTGCTCCCTCAGGGAATCCCCACACCAACCTTGACCTGCTCAACTCCGATTTTTGGAGGAAGCGGTTTTCTCTGCCTGCCCTGGCCCCAACAGGCCAATCCCAGAATCCTACCCTTTCTGGTTCCAGGGCCTAGAAATGAGAGCTGATTATTTATTTGTCCTTTCACTTAAAAAAGCTAGGCTCTGGGCAGCCTCTTGCTTCCTCTGGCACTCCTGTAGTTGTTCTAAAAGTCTATTCTTCTTCCAGGGTTACCACTGCCAAAGAAGAGACTGCACCGGACAATGTTAGATAGGCAAGGAGGACTTTCTTCAGGGGGTTGCTATCACTGAGAAGAGAATAGAATTCAATCCCTTGGAAACAAAGGATAGCAAGCTTTTTTTCTTAACTTTATTATTAAAGAAGTGTTAGCTACAGAAAAGTTATATCGAAAATATAAGGGACTCCTATATACCACAGCCCTTCTCCCGCTCACATTTTCCCCTATTAATAACATCTTATATCAGTATAATAAGATGATATAAATGTACATCTATACAATTTGTTACAATTGATGAAAATTTATTGAAGCATTGCTGCTGACTATGGTCTATAGTTTACATTATGGTTTATACTTTGCACCATACAATTTTATAAGTTTTGACAAAATGTATAATGGCCTGTATCCATCATTTTGCAATATCATACAGAACAATTCCAATACCCTAAAACTGTCCTATGTTCCATCTATTCTTCCTTTCTGGCCCCCCCCACCCAGAGCCTCTGGTAACCACTATCTTTATATCAATGTTACAAGTTCTTCCGTTACTGCGTTATTCCATGGTTGCATTCCCCCCTTATGTTTGTTCGTTCTTCAATCTTGATTACGTTGGGATTGTGATGCCCACTCTGCTTCAGATTGAGAGGGGCTTAGATCTTATGGGGCAGAAAAAAGGAACTGTCTTGCTTGCAGTTGTAGCTACTCTCTGATTTGGGGATGGACATTGTCCATCATCGTCATTTTGTTAGTTGTCCTGGGCAAATCCAATGAACTGGAGAGTAAGTGATGGCTGCAGCTCTACTAGAATCAGGGTTCAACCCACATATGAACAGACCAAAGATTTAAGTCTCTGGGACATACATTTAATGGGCTGAGAGTAGGTTGGAGGAAAAGCACTGGAAGATCATAATGGGGGTTGATTTCTGGAGTGGGTGAGTAATGTATTGAGGTTGCACTTAGGACAGTTTGGTTCCAAGGAGATAGGTGAAGGATTTAGTGAAGTTGTGATTAGGACCACTTAGTTGGGAATGTTTTCCTTTGTAGTATTTAGGCCACCTGGAGTCTATGAAGGCTGAGAGAGAGGAGGGAGGAGATAAGGAACGACCTAATTAGGAGCTTTTGGAGCATGAGGGTTGGATAAGAAGGAAATGGGGGGAGTTTGATACTTATAGTATAATTAGGGTCTGAAGTTGCCTTTGTCCCTTTTTATTCTTTCTGCAGTTTTATGTGTTTTTCCCTGCAGTTCCCTAGCTGCAAACTTGGTTTCAAGGTAGTCAGTGAAGAGGGGATGAGGGGCAGCAGAGTAAAGTTGGCAGCTTGGCCAAGAGAAAGAAAAAGGGTTTTGTTCGCCACCTAGCTAATTCCAATCTCTTTCCAGCTCATTCCTTTTTCTAGTGGAGGGAGGGAGTGATCAGTAAAACTTCCTAATCCACCATTTTGTGCCTGCTCAACTGATAACTCTTAACCACTGCTTGAACTACCTCTCCATAATCTATTATGCAGTATTTTTAAGGATTATTACACAGTGTGATAATAAGGATGGAGGCTTCACAAGCCTGGTCCGCATAGCTCCTGAGAGTGGCTCCTCAGCAGAGAGAGCAGGGAGTTGGTTTGTTTGGATAACCATTTCTGGGTTGAAAATTCCCCATGCTGAAGGCAATGTGCAAATATGTACATTGCAAAGCTGTGGATTCACACATTGTCCAGCTTAGGAGAAAAAAAACTTAAGACTTTTTAAAATTCTTAATTATTATATACATCTTCAGTCTTTTTTTGTTTTGTTTGTGGGGCTTGTCTCTTATAAAACATCTATTTGTTCTCTATAGTCCAGTTTGAGTTCTACCTCAGTCCAAACCAAATCTCTCTCTTTAAATGTCCCCACAATAAGAAAGCTATATATTGTTTCCTGAAAAATTCTCTAGGTCCTATCTTAAAGTCTGACAGAAGAGGACTCTTCCTTCTTCATTGTTCCTCCAAGTCTTCTTTATTCATGTGAGAGTAACTTTCTTTCTTATGTATTTAGTTGTACCAGTCAATGGCCTCTCAGCCACTGTTCCCTTTTAACTCCCATTTTTTTCACATATTAGCTTATGCAAATGTCTTTGTTATCCATAGAACTACCAACAATGAACAAATCTTATGAACAGAACATTCACAAAGAATGTGAAGCGAAACATTCAATGAAAGACTTTTTTTTTTCAGCAGAAAGAAAAACTTCAAGTGGGTCTATTTTAGAAAGGCACCTTTCAAATACCAGTTTGCACATAGTAAGAATATTGCTATTAATGAAGATTCTGATTTTTCCTCTTTTGAAATGACTCGACTATTTCTCCATGTATTTGAGACAGTCTGTCACCTATGAATATGGCATGTTGACATGGCAAGGGGGAATTAAGGTTCTTGATGGAATTAAGGTTGCTTCTCAGCTGGCTTAAAAATAGGGCGATAACGTGGGTTATGCAGGTGGATCCAAAGTATTCACAGGAGTCCTTAAAAAATGGAATACGAAAGCAGAAAGAGCTAGTATCAGAATAATGTGAGGAGAGAGAGACTCAACCAGCCATTGCTGACTATCAGGATGGAAGGAGGTCATGAGCCAATGAACAGCCTCTAGAAGCTGGCAAAGGTATGAAAATAGATTGACCTCTGGAGCCTTTAGGAAGGAATCCAGCCTTACTTGACACCTTGAATTTAGCCCATTGAGATGCATTTCAGACTTCTGACTTCCACAACTGTTAGATAATAAATTTGTGTTGTTTTTAGCCACAAAGATTGTGGTAATTTGTTACACCAGCAATGGGAAATTACAACCGTCCCAAATACCACTGCTGTTTTACTATTCACTATCCCAAGAACAGAAGGAGAGGTAAGGGCTGTGAAATTGAAATTAATGGTTATGAAGAGAAGCTTTTTTTTTTTTTTTAACAAAATAAGGTGCTTTTCTTTAATTAACTTATATAATAAAATAGACATTTCAATTCTATTGTAAAGTCCTTAATTTCTCAGTCCTTAATTTTTTAACGGTTTTTCATATTTCATTTATTCAAAGAGGGGTGGGAGTAATTTTGAATCTATTATATACAAGTTGTTGAAGAGGATATGATGATGTACAAGCAATGGTGCCTGCTTTCTGGAGTCAAAAATAGAGTTGGACTGATAAGACAAAGCTGTCTTATTGGTGTTGTATGATATGAATGGTAGAAAATGCCATAAAAGGAAAAAAATAGAGAGCTTTTGAATGTGATGATTAGGGAAGAATGTTGGAGAGAGTGTCATTTGAGATGATTCTAGAACTGTGTAGAATATTTCATAAATGAAAATGGGTTATCTGGTGGCAGCATGCCTGAAGGAAGCAAAGACCCTTAGGAACAGTGACTGAGTTTGATGTAGAGTATGAGGGAGAAGGAGATGGTAATGTTTTTGAGAAGTTGAGTTGGAGCCCAAGAGAATGGAAGTCTAAGTTTTACATTGAATTAATTACTGCATCACATTAAATTCATTTTATGCTTCCTAAATATTTTCATCTTTAATGTTATATTTTTCATCATAAATCGAAAGAGAATATATATGAAAATGCTTTCAGAAGTATATATTGCTCTTAAATTTTAAAGATAAAAATATGCAAAGAAACCCTTCATACTTTGTAAGAACTTTCTGTGTTCTGTGTTCAGATCAACAAAAATTTAACTCAGAAACTATTCTATGTTAGTCACTATTATAGCTACAGAAAATAAAGAGAAATAAAATGTGACTTCGAGTATCAAGAAAGAAGTTGGTCTCATTTTATTACAAGATTTTATTACTTGGGACCATATATTTCTATTATTTGTAAAGAATATTATCTTTAAAATTAATATTTAAACTGATTACAAATATATAGTATGGTTAAGTGGGGGGCGGGGCAGAAAAGCATGATGAAAAAAAAATGCATGTCCTAAAATTCTACCAACCCAGAAATACCCACTGTAAAAAATTTTAGTATCTCTACACCCATACATGTATACACATGTACACCTATATACACCTATATACATATATTTCTGATCTTTATGCATATAAAAAAGCATCAGTTTAAAAGCTAGAATCACTGTACCACCTGCCTTATAAGATGTTTTTTCTCTTAATTATCTATTGTAAAAATTTCTATGTTGTAAAATAATTAAAACATTATTTTTAATAATTAAATAAGGTTTATTGTATCAGTATACCTCAATTATGTAATCAGTTGCTGGTGTTTTTATATTTAGGCTATTTCAATTTCCTTATTTTAAATATCTTTGTAGTAACTTATCCTTTGCTGCTAAAGGCAAAACACATTTATACATTTGAATGATAGAAGTAACTACAGTTAGTTGGCTAACTATCATTAAAAACGTGCCTAGCAGAGTTCAAGGTATTTTAAATATATTATCCCTAATCCTCTTAAAAATGTAATTAGTGATAGTCTCATTTTATATATTGGGCACAAAGGCTGAGTGCAACTGAATAATAATTTGTCTATGGTTTTAATGCCAAATGACTGAAATGGAATTTTGAGGAGGCTGGTCTCTCTCCAAATTTGGTCTCTTACTCTATCCAGCCAAATACACATTGGCTTTGAAAGTAAAATGCAAAAAGGCACAACTTATACTATGAATAGCAGACCTTGGAATATTAGAGTCAGACTAGGACAACCTTAAAACAGCAATACACACTGTTCCATGCTCTTTATCTTTTGCTACTCATTACAACCAGGGATTTTAGCAATGATTGACTTACATTTCTTTATTCTGTGGGCCAGTAAATTTAAGAAAAAAGAGAAAAGTCAGACTTTGGGAAGGGAATGCGTTTATTTAACTCAAATATGACCACTTATTCAAAGTGGACCTTGTTTTCAATCTTAAACAAATGGTCCAATTTCAGCCACATGATCATACCACATATTAGAACATGCAGATTTGTAATTTTAGGAACAATAAGAAACTATAATCACTCCTAAGCTGTGATATTTCACTTATTTATTCATTAAACAATTTTTGGATACCTACTTGCTGTAGGTAACTGGGATTGGAAAATAAATTTTAACAAAATAAAAAAAGAGTTCCCAGGGAATTTTCATACAGAAGTGACATTTTGAAAGACAAGTAAGTATTCAGCTGGTAAAGAAGTAAGCAAAGACATCTTTACCACAAGGGAGGCAGTGAATAAAGGGTCTGAACTGGAAAAATGAACTCCTCCTCTCCTCCTTTGCTTCTTCAAAAGTGATGTTAACAATATAATTCATTTCTTCTCTGTCATTGATTTATAGAATGGGTCTACAAAGTCCAAATACTACAAAGAAAAAAAACTCAAAGAAAGCTTGTGTTGGGGGAAGTTTTCTCGATCCCAACTCCCCTGAATAAAGAGTAACGGATAAATGCAGGTCAGGGAAGTAGTAGAAGAAGTCACTGGATTTTGAATTTAGAGTTTGCATCTATTGTAATAGAATTCACAAATAATTGGCTTAGTGATTTGATTCATTAACAACTGAGAGATCAATACTGCAATGGAAGTGGGTTATGTAATTCATAATAAATCAATAAGAGGAAATGTGAAAGCTGAGTTGTCTCACAGTATTTCCATTTGGTGGCTCAGAGTTTAAGGAATTAAGCTCTAAGTAGAGATTTTAATTACTGTTTGAGAGGCTGCTGCTGCATTCTCTCAGACTGGCTCTTCAAGAGGTTCCTGGTTGAAAATTTCCTCAATGTCCAGCCTTCCAGCCCAAGTTGAAAGGAAATTATTGACAGTTACTAGAAGATATTTTAAAATACATTTTCATTGATTGTAATAGAAAAAATATAAAGAATAAAATGTTTTCATTAATTTTACTACCCATATTTTAATATTTAAAATTATAGCTTGTTTCAATGCCTGTATGTATGTGTATTTCTATTCGTATATATTTAATATTTCTCTTATTCATGTGCTTTTTAATAACACTTGGTAGAATACTTTTTTTTAAATACTGTTATGCCACCTTTATTTTGATTAGTGTTAAGATATATATTTTCCATCCTTCTACTTTTTTCTCTAAACTTATTTTGAAATAATTTTAAACTTATAGGACAGTTCACAAAAATAATACAAAATTTCTAAATATAGGATCATGTCATTTACAAATAGTGAGACTTTTACTTCCTCTTTTCCAATTTGGATACCTTTTATTTCTTTGTCTTCCCTAATTGCTCTAACTTGAACTATTTTTTTCCTATTTATTTATTAATAATGTTTTTTTTATTTTTTAAAAGATACTTAGATTACATAAATGTTACACAAAAATATAAGGATTGCCATATGCCCTACTCCCCACACTTCCCATACCCTCCCACATAAGCATCCTTCATTAGTATGGCACATTCATTGCAATTGATAAACACATCCTGAATGACATTGCAACAGCAGATACAGGCCATTTTATATCATCACATAATATGCAGAACTGTGTGGGAGAAAGTGTAGACTACAATGTGAACTATGGTCCATGCTCAGTGGCAAAGCTTTAGCTAGAACTTTTAGCACAATGTTGAATAACAGTGGTGACAGTGGGCATCCTTGTCTTGTTCCTGATCTTAAGAGGGAAAGCTTTCAACCTCTCCCATTGAGTGTGGTACTGGCTGTGGGATTTTCATATATGCCCTTTATTATGTTGAGGAATTTTTCTTCTATACCTATCTTTTGAAGTGTTTTTATCAAGAAAGATGTTGGATTTTGTCGAATGCCTTTTCTGCATCAATCAAGATGATCATGTGTTTTTTTCCTTTAATTTGTTAATGTGGTATATTATGTAAATTGATTTTCTTATGTTGAATCACCCTTGCATACCAGGAACAAAACACACTTGAACTTGATCATGGTGTATAATTCTTTTAATAAGCTGTTGGATTCTATTTGCAAATATTTTGTTGAGAATTTTTGCATCTATGTTCATTAGAGAGATGGGTCTGTAATTTTCTTTTTTTTTTTTTAGTACCTTTATCTGGCTTTGGCATTAGGGTGATGTTGGCTTCATAAAATGTGTTGAATAATTTTCCCTCCTTTTCAATGTTTTGGAGGAGTTTAAACAGGATTGGTATTCATTCTTCTTGAAATATTTGGCAGAATTCACATGTGAAGCCATCTGGTCCTGGACTTCTCTTTGTTGGGAGATTTTTGATGACCTATTCAATCACTTTCAATGTGATTGGTTTGTTGAATTCCTTTATTTCTTGTAGAGTCAAAGTAGGTTATTCTTGCAGTTCTAGGAATTTGTCTATTTCATCTGGGTTGTTTAATTTGTTGACATACAGTTTCTCATAATCTCTTATGATCCTTTTTATTTCTGTGGGGTCAGTCATAATGCCCCCACTTTCATTCCTGATTTTATTTATTTGCATTGTCTCTCTTTTTTTCTTTGTTAGTTTAGCTGGGGGGTTGTCAGTTTCATTGATCTTCTCAAAGAACCAACTTTTGGTTTTGCTGATTTTCTCTATTGTTTTTGTTCTCAATTTCATTTATTTCTGCTCTAATCTTTGTTATTTCTTTAATTCTGCTTGTTTTGAGATTGGCTTGTTGTTCTTTTTCTAGGTTCTCCAGGTGCTTAGTTAGGTCTTTGATTTTAGTCCTTTCTTCTTTTTTAATGTAAGCATTTAGGGCTATAAATTTCCCCATCAGTACTGTCTTTGCTGCATCCCATATGTTTTGATAAATTTTGTCCTCATTTTCATTTGTCCTGAGATATCTACTAGTTTATCTTGGAAGTTCTTATTTGACCCACTGATTGTTTAGGAATGTGTTGTTTAGCCTCCATGTATTTGCGAAATTCCCCTTTCCTACCTATTATTGATTTCCAGCTTCATTCCACTATGATCAGAGAAGGTGCTTTGTATAATTTCAATCTTAAATTTATTGAGAGTTATTTGGTAGCCCAACATGTGGTCTATCCTGGAAAAAGATACATGAGCACTTGAGAAGACTGTATAACCTGCTGATTTGGGGTATAATGTCCTATATGTATCTGTCATTTCCATCTTGTTTATCATTATTGTTCAAGTTCTCTGTTTCCTTGTTGATCTTCTGTCTTAATGTTCTATCTATTGATGTGAGTGGTATGTTGAAGTCTCTAAATATTATTGTAGAGATGTCTATTTCTCCTTTCAGTTTTGCCAGTTTGTCTCATGTATTTTGGGGGACCCTGATTAGGTGCATAGATATTTGTGATATTTATGACTGTTACTCCTTCCTGGTGGGTTGTCCCTTTTATTACTATATAATGGTCTTCTGCATCTCTTATCACTTTTTCTGCATTTAAAGTCTGTTTTGTCTGACACCAGTATGGCTATGCCTGATCTCTTTTGGTTACTGTGCATGAAATGTCTTTTTCCATCCTTTCACTTTCAGTCTATTTGTATCCTTGGGTCTAATGTGAGTTTCCTGCAGATACCATATGGATGACCCATGTTTTCTTATACATTTTGTTAGCTTATGTCTTTTGATTAGGGCATTTAAATCATTAATATTCAGTGTTATTACTGTGAAGCATCACTTACTTCAACCATTTTATCCTTTGGCTTTCATGTGTCATATCTTACTTTTGTCTGTCTTTTTACCCTTTTGGTTACCCTTTCTTATAGTCTTCACTTTACTTCACACACTCCTTCAAGCATCTCTCTTGTCTTCTCTTTTCTGGCTGCAGAACTCCCCTTAGTGTTTCCTGTAGGGCTGGATTCTTGCTTACGAACTCTCTTAGTTTCTGTTTATCTGTGACTATTTTAAACTCAGCATCATATTTGCCAGATAAAGAATTCTTGGCTGGCAGTTTTTCTCTTTCAGTTCCTTAGTTATATCATATCACTTCCTTCTTGCCTCCATGATTTCTGAAGAGTAACCTGCACTAAATCTTATTAGACATCCATCGTATGTGATGTTTTGCTTCTTCCTTGCTGCTTTCAGATTTTTCTCTTTATCTTTGGCATTTGACATTCTGAATATTATGTGTCTTGAGGTAGGTCTATTTTGATTTATTCTAATTGGAGTATGCTGTGCTTCCTAGACACATATATTCATGTCTTTCATGAGAGTTTGGAAATTTTCAGCCATTATTTCCTCAAATACTCTTTCTGCCCTTTTTTCTTTCTCTTCTCCTTCTGGAACTCTCATAACACATATGTTAGTGTGCTATGAGTCAACTTCCTGAGCCCCTTCCCAATTCTTTCTATTCTTTTCTCTCTCTGTTATTCTCTTTTCAATTTCAGTAGTTCTGTCCTCTATGTCACTGATTCTTTCTTCTATGATTTCAAATCTGCTGTGGTATGCCTCTATTGTATTTTTAATATTTAATATTGTGCCTTTCATTCCCATATGCTCTGTTATTTTTCTATCCAAGGTTTCAAATTTTTCCTTGTGCTCACCCAGTGTCTTCTTAATTTCGTTATTTCTTTAGCCATGTTGTCCTTCAACTCCATGATTTGATTTAGGAGATAAGTATGAACCTCATTGATTAGTTATTTCAAGTCCTGTGTGTCATCTGAAGCTTTGAGTCTTCCTTTGCCTTAGTTATATCCTTTTTCTTAATATGGCTTTTAACTTTTTTGCTGATATTTAGGCATCTGATTCTGATGCTGAGTTTACTCTGATGTTCAGTTTCTCTCTCAGCTAGGGATTTGCTATTAAGGTACTTGTGCCACCACTGTTCCTTGATTCTTGGTTCAACTTGTTATTCATATTTAGGATTGCCCCTGTTTAACTGCCCAAACCAAGGTTAAGGATCCAGTAATGGGGTGCAGGCTAGTTTCCAAGAGCCTTGTAGAGGGGGCAGTAAAGTCATGTGATTGCCTCTTTTATTTATTATTTTTCTCTCCCTTTTCATTCACTTTTTCTGGTCTGCCAGCATATGGCACACTTTGACAGCTCTCTCATCTTAGACCCCAGGTGCTAGTGTGGAATGGATTCTGTATCCCTGCCCTGGCAGGTAATGCAGAAGCAGTACTCTCAGGGCAGGCCAAGCCTTGCAAACAAAGTTTCTCAAAAGTTTTTCTCCTCCCTTGGCTAGCTGCACCATCTCTCCCTCTGCCTCCATAGCAACTAGCCCAGGGGAGTAGGGAGGGTGTTTAAGAAGGCAAATTATTTTTAGCTCCCTGCTGACTCTCAGGGCAAACAATGTCACAGCCCCACCAGGCCTGGAAGTGTGCAACCCCTCCAATGCAGCAGAACAAGTTCAATGGCCCAAATCTCAATTTGTTGTATGCTGTGTCTATCCCTCTCTCCTCTCTTGTGAAAGAGGACCCCTTAAATCCCCTTAGTCTGAAACTACTGCAGTCCACAGCCACTGAAGACCAGAGACTATTTGTTCCAAAGGTGTGGGGATGGGCACCAGCAGCTGCTGCTGCGGCTTTACTCATGAGATTTTCCCAGCCAGCTGAGACTATTTCCTTCCTTTCACACCTCTCTCTTCTGGGTGGTGTCTAGCCTTCCCCTGGAGTCCTAAACCCCAGAACAGCCCTCCAGACAGTCTCTGCCTGTCCTCTAGCTATGTTTCTGGGAGAGAAGTGAACTCTCTGGTAAAATACTTATTTAAAAATTACAGAACCTTCTTTGCTACACTTAAAATATGTAGCTAAAAATTTTACATATTCTTAAAGAACATGACTATTAATGGTAACCACTTACTTTTGGCTTTATTTTTTGTATACTTGCCATATGACATATTTTAGTTGCCTCATTAGATCTAATGCAATACTATAGATGCAGATTTCATTTTTGAAAGTATGTACAACTTTTGTAATTGACTTTCCATCAGGTGATAAAACAAGAACTTGTTTTTTTCCACTGAAATCAGGCTTAGTTAACTGTGTAAAATCAGAGGGCATCTCTTCTAAGTATAGCAAGCCATCTTAGACTGGATAAAACTCTGATAACTCTGGTAAGGAGATTTTTATTTGCCTTAATCATAGGAAATATGTATCAGGGGCATATTGAGGGAATTCTGAGTCTAAAAATACTTAAAACCTCAGTGAGACCATTTGCAAAGTTGGAATATATAATTATAAAGAAACTAGTCTTTTGAAGGCTTCCAAGAGAAAATTGTAAAACTAGTGATTTTACAGTACATGACACCTATGAATTACAAACAAAAAAAATAAACAAAACAAAACACAGAGACTAATCCTGAATCCAGAAAGGGAAAATGTTTTTCTTTAGTTTGGGAAAGAACAAAATACAGTATTAGCTTGGGAAAATCAGACCTCTCTTTAAAAAAGAAAAAAAACTAGGAATATGAACCACTCTTTAAGAAGAGAATTAGATTTAATTAAAGCAAAACTACAAAGCAAATTACTTGGATTTAATAGTATTGACTTTATTAAGAATATGAACCATATGAACAGTAAAAATATTCTCAACTTGAAAAAAAGCTGATTTCAACAACATGTAAACTAAACAAGTGAATTAATTGACTAATTAATCAGGTTGCAACATTATCTTGTAAAGATTTAATAGGATTATGCTATTTCTATTATACATGGTAGATTTTTCTGTTGTATGGAAAGGTATTTCTCTTGCTGTCAAATTCTGTTTACTGAGAAAGCCTATCATTTCCTTCTGAGATATAAACCTTTATATTTATATAAAGGTCAAGGTTTGTAAAACATATTTTAAATAGTTAAGGAATGCCATAAAACACACCATGTGAAAAATAGTAACAGTTCATAAATTAAATGTATTTAAAATCATTTCCTATATAATCAAACTTAAAGTTACTAGGTGTTTTATTCTCTTCTCACTTGATTCAGTTAAGATTGCATTCTGTTTCACATTAAGTCACAATTTTAGGGGCTTATTTACTGCACTCAACAGGCATTCCAGGTATAGGAATTTGGGGGCTCCATCAAGGAATAAAGCTCATTCTATCTTTATTTTACCACCTTTACTGAGAGCTACTTTTCACATGTCCCAGGTTGTAAAAAGAGAAAATAGAAGAGAGTGACAAAAGATTTCTGCTTATTTCTCATTGGCCAGGACTATGTCACATGGTTATCTCTGGTTGTAAAGGAGACTAGAAAATTGTGTAAAAGGATGAAAGGGAAGGACTTATACTATCTGCTACACTCTATTTCTTGACTACTCAACATTCATTTACAACCTTTTTTACCCATATGTTCACTTCAAATGAAATGAACTCAAAGTCTCCTTTCTAAGATAGGCAATCCCAAAAATATATCTGGTTACTGCACTTAGCTTGAAGCCCAGAATCTTTGGGTCATATGTCATCTCACCATCAGCTCCTGGTTTAGTTCTTTGTGATCCATGTCTTAGTTTGCCACGCTGCTGCCAATGCAAAATACCAGAAATGTGTTGGCTTTTATAATGGGGATTTAGGGTAAAAGTTTACAGGTTCAAGGTTGTGAAATGTCCAAATCAAAGCACCATCAGAGATTCCTCTCACCAAAATCAGCTACTGGTGATCCTTTCTGGTGAACCTGAAGTCCTCTCTTTCTAGTTTCTCCTTTTTCTCATTTGGCAGAATCAAAATGGCAGCTTCCTTTTTCTCTGTGTCTCTCTGTCTCTGTTTATAAAAAGCTCTGGTAAGAGGGCGGAGACCCAATTTGAGTCACAACTCCCTGACGTCCAATCAAAAGGGACCTGCACCCACAAGAATAGATTAGTTCAAAAATATAATCCTTTTTTGGGATTCACTAAATTCAAACTCTCACATCCAGGGACCTAAAATTAAAGTCATCTTCCTCCAACACTCCCAATGTATAATTACAAGGAAGGAAGAAGATAGCAATTTAAAAATTCCCATTCAGTAAGAGGGACACTGGGAAATGTGTGGCTATTTCTGGTACATAGCAAATATAGAGTCTTGCTGGACAGGAATATTCAGGACTTCCTGAGCCTAGTAGCTCTGATAGTTACCTGGTGAGCCAATCTGGTAGTCCCTGGTATTTCTTTCTTGGTGAATACCTTTTATCCATTTTCTTTCGAGTCCTTGGTTCTGCATGTGGGTAGACCTTCCATGACCACTACTGTTCTTGCCTATACTTTGGGATCATACTATGTAAAGTGAAAAGGGGCTTTAAAATAACTAAACTGTGTTAAATTATCTACAATAACCATAAATTGGGACCATCCCAGGAAATCCAACAAATGGTTTCCTAGTTGGAGAGATTGCTCTATTGGGACCCAGGGATTACTTTAGAAACAAAAATAACCAGCGAAACCTGAAGCACATTTGTCAATTGTCTTCTCTGGAAAATTTACCAGGTTTTCAGGCTATGTGCTTCAAGGCGGTTTTATGAATGAGTAACCACATAAACCTGGAAATTTTAACTTTTACCTGCTGGCTGCTCTGTTTTGACCCATTTCTCTACCTAATCTAATGACTGCTGCCTCGGGCCCTGCAAAATAATACACCAGGGTGAGAATGCAACATCCTTAATCTGATTTTTGCCACTAAATTCCCCCATTGTCACTCTGAGAATTCCTAATAGAAGGTGTTTGAAAAAGGCCTGAGACAACAATTTTTTCTCTTTTTCAAGTTACACTTAGAAGCCTCTGCTTGTATAGATACATTTTTGGATACAGTAACTGCTGGCTTTACTCAAACCTGCAGGGATCCAAATTATGATATTCTGAGTCAATTTACATTGCAAGCCACAAGAAGAGTGAGCCCCTTTTGGCATAGCTGTGTTCCCTTGCATCTCTGCTCACAGACTGTCCAGTTCTAGTTTGAATACTTCTCTCTTGCAGGATATTTTTGAAAGTGGCAAGATTTAATAAGCACATGCCAACTTACTGAATTTTTTCCTACCATTCCTGCTAATAAAAAAGCCTCAACTGGCATATGGTCTGGATTCCCAGGTACAGTGAGCCACAGTTTGACCAGCTGTTTTGTTGATTTGCATTTTGATGCAAATCAAAATGCATTGACTTTGCAGCCTGACACTGCCTGTCCCCACCATCTCCTCCACAGAGTCGATGCCACACTTCAGGATCTGTTACTGGCAGCTCCTTTCGTTCTTTAAAAAGTATTGCATTAGTCAGTATTCTTAGTTGCAGACAATAGAATCCATTCTGGTTAGTTTATCCATGAAAAGATTACTTCATAAACTATTAGATCACTCAAGAATCTGTGGAGAGGTCAGAGTGCCAGTCTGTGAGGCAACATGCAAGAATAATGCCCAATTACATTGTGGGGCTTCTTTGGAGAAAACCAAACATTGCCCCTGCTTATCTCAGCTTTTGTGCCTCAAAATTGAACACCAGAAACTCTATCTCAAAGAACTAAAGCCTGCACCACCACTATTGCCCAAAGAACAATTCTCCAGAACATACCCGCTGCATCATTTGCTCACTTTTGTGTTAACTCAATATAACTGTTAAATGGGTGAATGGATGGATAGATAGGCATATGGATGAGAGCATATTGAACTCTTAAAGTCATAATAAACACAGAAAACAAAAAACAAAGTTATGAAGAAATTTAATAATGGAAATGTGGGCTTTTTGAAAGATGTGCTTCCACCTAGTACCAAAAAAGAGCTATTTCTAACAGAAATGCAGATAATATTCTCTCCCTCTTCTTTGTTATATAATATATGTATATATAATGTATATGTATATATAGATACATATATTTATAAGCTACATATAGAGAAGAAGAGGTTATAATATATGGATATATAAATGTATGTGGGTAGTTATGTGTATCTGTACACACATATATATTACTATTTTATATGGCTTACTATTTGTGTATATATTAAACCAGCTAAAAAATCCTATCTTATATTTGTTGCAAAAACTGCTCCTTTGAAAATTCTTCAAAATGAGACAGGATTTTTTATCTTGTTAAAAAAGTGGATCCTAGAAATGTTTACCATCTTTACTATCTAGAGATTGATATTTGTTATACTTGGTAGTTGAAGGTAAAAAATATATTAGATCTCTGTATTTTAGGCTTTTGTGAACTCTGATGATATATTTTATCAAAGGGTGACAAAAAGGGACATCTTTCTGCTTTATAATGTTTTGAGTTTTATGTTCACAGCAAAGATAACTATTTTTCCTGCTACTTTGAGTTTTCTTTCATTTTCTAAGATAAAAATAAGGTAAATGGGCTAGTTGTGGATTTTTTTTTTTTCATATTTCTACCAGAAAACCTCCCCCACCCCTTTTGGATAGCAAAGAAATTAAAATCTCCATCATTTCTGATATAAATTTTTGGCAAATTATACAAGATTTCACAATACAAATACCCTTTCTACAATAGTTTTTGGTGTGTGTTCATGTAAAATTCTGAGTAGATGGCAGACAACTGTGCTGTTATCCATCCAGCCGGCTCGTCTTGTTTATGAAAGGCTTTGCTAACCACTATGGGGACAGTACCATGGATTTACTAATCCTCCCCTCACTGTTTCCAACACATTTTACTAATAAAAAAAAGCTGTCAGAATTGGAGAATATTTTCAATAAATACATTACTAAAAATGGTAAAATTATTTTTCCTTCAAATACAATGAAGGGGGTTTGCTTGGTAAAACTTTGTGGGTTTTGTTTAGTGAATATTTATTGAATGACAGATGCTAGAAACTGTGCCAGGAATATAGGTATTAACAAGCATAGACTCTAACTTCAAAAAGAACCTACAGGATAATAACTTTTTTTCTTTGCTGTAAAATATTTCATATAATTTTTATTTAATTTTTATATCAATGTTATAAATTACTCAGTTAACACAAGATAATATCTACAATAATAATAAATTTGCTTTAGTCAGTGATTACACTCCCCCCTTATTTTTGTTCATTCCTCAATCTTGAGGGATTTGGGACAATGTCCACTCTGACTGTTTCAGGCTGGGGAGTCACATAGATAGGAGGCAGAGGAATGGAATTATTTTGCTAGCAGTTGAAGATAAGCCTTGCTTTTGGGATGGGGCAGGTCCATCATCATCATTTTGTTGGTTTTCCAGGGTAGGCACCAAGAACTGGAGAGTAAGATTTGACCTCATACCTGCTGGATTTCAGGGCTCAGCCGTCATAGGAACAATCCAAAGGTTTTAAGTTTCTTATTTCTCCAGTAAATTTCTTCTCCTACTCCCCCTCCTCCTCCGCGTTGCTCCCCCCACTTCCCCCACTCCTTTTCCCTCTTCCCCCCCCCTTCCCCTTTCTCTTCTCCCTCTGTCCCCTCCTTCTGCAGCTGGCCTTGTGAACTTTCACAGAAGCCCAGTAAAACAGTGTAACTGACCAGGAAACTTGGTTGTTTCTGTGACATGTAACATTTTTCTAAGAATAAAAAATACAACATTCCCATATTCCTCCCCCCTGCCATTGTTGACACTTAACATTGGTTTGGTACCTTTATTAAAATTGAAACGAGAATATTAAAGTATTACTGTTAACTATAGTCCATATTTTGCTTTAGGTGTATTTTTCCCATATACCACCCTATTAATAATACCTTGTATTAATGATGTAATTTTGTTATAGATCCTGAAAGAACATTTTTGTATTTGTTCTACTAACCACAATCATCATCCACAACAGGGTTCACTGTTTATACGATTCCATGTTTTATCCTCTAGCTTTCCTTCTAATAACATACACAGCCCAAAACTTCCCCTTGCAACCATGTTCACATACAAATAGTTCAGAGCTCTTAATTACACTCATAGTAATGTGCTATCATCACTTCCTTCTATTTCCAAACAATTATAATCAACCTATTTATAAATTCTGCACAAATTAAGCATCAGCTCCCATTCTCTAACCCCATTCTATCTCTGGTAATCTATCTTCTAGAGTCTATCTCGATGAGTCTGCTTATTATAATTAGTTCGTATTAGTGAGATCATACAATATTTTCCCTTATGTGTCTGGCTTTTTTTGTTCAACATAATGTCTTTGAGGTTCATCCATGTTGTCACATGCATCAGTATTTCATTCCTTCTTACAGCTAAATTTTCATTGTAAGAATATACCACATTTTTGTTTATACATGCATCTGTTGCATGGACACTTGGGTTGCTTCCATCTTTCAGTAATTGTGAATAATGCAGTTATGAACATTGGTGTGCAAATATCTGTCCATGTCCCTGCTTTATATTCCCACCAGCAGTGAATGAGTTTTTCTATTTTGCAACATCTTCTCCAACACTTGCAGTTTTCTGCTTTTTAAAATAGTGGCCAGTCTAGTAGGTGTGAAATGGTATCTCATTGTGGTTTTGATTTGCATTTCCTAAATAGCTAGTGATGTTGAGCATCTTTCCAATAATGACATTTTAATAATAATCACTAATAAAGATCAAACATGTACTATGTGTCGGGCACTATGCTAACTGCTGTAATACCTTATTCCATTTATTCTCCATAAGCATTTTGTAGTCAGCAGTTCACAACCCTATCAGACTCAGTGCCCCATTTTTATATAAAATAATTGACTCCTTTCCATGGTGAAACAAAATAATATCTAATTTAATCATATCTACAAATATAATTTTAAAAAATCAATATAATGTCCCAGCTGTAATATAAAAGTCAAATAAAAATGCTCTAATATATTTCAATATGCAGGGGTTCTGATACAACTACCCTAGAATACCCAATTTAGTAGACATATGTTTTCACCTGCTGGTAGAATCAGCATGAATGTGACTGTTTCAAGTATAGACTGGTAGAAATACTTGATTCATATATTTTGAGGAACTTTGACATCAGCGATGTAACTTTTCAGAATGGAGAATAAACCATGGTAAAGTTCTGAACAGCAATAAAAATTATTCCTTAGATAGTGATTTGCATACTCATTGCTTTCCAGGAAATTTCCCTAACTAGCAAAATGCACAAAATATTCACTGTATTTTTGTAAAAGGGTGAATTTCCAAGCTGAGGTTTTATACCTTCATTAATATCTAATGGGACATTTTAAATTGTGCAAGATTGTCCTGTGCCAATAGTGTGCCCCGATATTTATGCAACCAAATATGCCCCAGATATTGCTGAAATGTTCTGTGATAAGATTCCTGGGTTAAGTAGAAATGGTGGGACAAGGATTTGCACATAGGCATGTCAGAGTCCAGATCCTAATCATATATGTACTATATTATCTTGCCTCATAAGTTAATGGAAGAGACGTTATGCTCTCAGGAGTTCTTAAATTATTTTTGCATTGTGAACCCACTTGGCAGTCTGGTAAAGACTATGAACTTCTCAAAATTATGTTTTTAAAATACATAAAATAAAGTACATGGTATTGAAAGGAAAATTAGTTATACTGAAAAAGGTAGAACAGTAATGATATGTATAAATAATATTTCAAGATTCATAACATTTGCAATGTTATATGTAAATATCTATGGTTTCTATTGGTGACAAAATGTAGTAGACATTGGATAATATTGCTGTGGTTTTTTGCTCATATTCATAATTGAAGGAAAGTAAGGAAGCTTTTTTTTCCCCCAAATCCAAATTAAGGGACCCTCTGAACTCATCCATGGTCCCTAGGTTAATGACTCCTGTGCTAGAATGAATGAATATACAGAGTATATCATGAGCTTGGGGTTGATAATGACAAATTGGTTCAGTAAGCTGAAGAAAAGGTTATACAGAGCAGGTAACTAGCTGGTTCTTAATGAATGATTAGTTAACACACAGGAAAGGGGGATAGATATATTCCATGCATAGCTTCTATGCATAGGGAAGATTGTATACAAAAGTCACAGGACAGAAAAGACCATAATATGTTGGCACTACTAAGCAGTTTGCTTTGACAAAAACAATAACAATAACATGGAAATAATGGACAAACTAGAATATGCCATTTATTCTTTTTAAAAGTAAAGGTTTTTGCTCTAATTCTACTTGATCTAACAATATCTTACAAGTTTATAGGGATTTTCAGTTTACTAAATACTTGCACATGACTTTATTGTGTCATTTTATACTCTCTGACGTCTGCTTCCTCAACACTCATTGCAATAAAATGAACTTTATATTTATCATGCAGAATTTTCTGATCTTGTATATGTTATTTAAAATAACTGTTGCAAATAGGAAATATGTCATTAGCAAAAATACCCCAAAGATTTCTGACCCATACATGATTATGTCTAGTTCTATTAAATGAAATAGGATGGAGTGGGATAGGATTTTCCCTGATTAATGTCATTTAACTAATACAACTTTTCTTCAATAACTCTGGTAACTACAACATCCCATGGATGGAATGGACCAGTGGAAAATCTCAATTATTATCAAATATATTGTTTTTCCAGATTAGATAGATTTAAAATAGGTGGCTAGCATCAGATACCCTTTGGTGCAGTTATAGCTGGCTCCTAACTTTTCCACATTTATTTTCAGTGAGTGCCATAACTCCACGGATCGAATCAAAGTCCGAGTGTGGGATGAAGATGATGACATTAAATCCAGAGTCAAGCAACATTTCAAAAAGGAGTCAGATGATTTTCTGGGACAAACAATTGTAGAAGTGAGGACCCTGAGTGGAGAAATGGATGTCTGGTACAACTTAGGTGACTGTCTTTATATCTGCTTGAAAAGTGGTTATATAAAATTCCAGAATATCTGTAGCATGTATTATATTTGCATAAGATAAAAAAATAATCAATGTCCTTATATAGCATTCTGTTGATTTCATGTAGTTTAGTTTTATTAGATACTGAAGATGATAATTATACATTTAAGTTCAGAATTATTGAAATATATTAGTAAATTTGAGATGGAAAGGAAAAACACTTTTTAAAGAATCAACTGGATATCTTTTAGGGGAAAAATCTTATCCAATTCTTAATTTATAAAATATAGCTTTAAAAACCATCCTAAATCTGTGAGAAACAAATAATCAGCCTATGCTTTAATACTATTTGACTTATTTCTTTCTGATCCTTTAATGAAAATTTTGCAATAAAGGAAAAATGTATTCTATATGTCTTTCTAATATAGTTATAAAAATAGGCTGTAGTTGGCAAAGCCAAGTACCCTATATAGACTTGTGCTAACTCTGATGAAGATATTGAAAATATGTTTAATTGGCATGCCTTTTTAAAAAAATGCAATTTAATTGTGGAACTCAGAATTAAATAAAGATAAATTTAAATTTGATATTTACTAGAATCTAATGATAACCTAGAATCTTTAATGCTGATTGAATAATAGTAAAATGTTTGGGTCACCTCAGTTTCTATAAAGGATATGATCCAAAATTTCTTAATCATATCTCCTAGAATGTTTTAATTAAACTTTTAAGGGCTGGCTGTAAATCCAAGAAGGGTTTATGCACAAAGTTACTTTCTAAGTCACTTTCTAAGAGAAAGTGACTTAGAATTAATGGAACTCTAAATAATATAGTATTTTAAAGGTGGGAAGAGGTACAACTTATCTAAACATATATAATTAATATAAACTAAGAATTCATTATCAAAATATTTTAAGGAACTCTTCTGTAAAGAAGAAATATCTTCTATAATCAGAATATGTATTTCTGACATACAAATCAGTGGTTCTACATTATTGGAGTGGATTTTTTCCCTCAGTTATAATGAGTACCCTTGGATATCTTTTTTACACTATTAAATAACTATAAATAAAAACAGATATATTAGGTAAAGGTAGATTCAGGCCATTAACTCTATCCAATATTTATAAAGTATGTTTTAATTAAAGAAGTTAAGGTAGAGATGATATCTATAGACTTTTTTTTTTCTGTAAGAAGTTAACATGTCCTTGAATTGAAATAATTAAGTTATAATTCAGACCAGAAATTCCTCAGCTTTGTTCTTTTGACAGAGTGTAATAGCTCAGCATAACTATGGATAAATATAGTTTGTGGAGAAATTTGAATATGCTGTTAGTAAAACCAGCTATCTAGCTCTCAAGCTGAAAGTGCCCCTCAGTCTATTAGAAGAAACTATGAAGGAATACAACACTGTGAGCCTTTGCTTACTCACCGTCAGTTAGTACTTTTGTGCCCTCATTTCTGATGTTTAACTTTTTTAAAAAAAGAGAGAGAAAAAAAGTTTAGCTATATTATATATATAATAAGATCCTCCAGTGGGCTCAGTCCATACAAATACCATATTTTAATTCTTTATTCACCTTTCCTCATCACTTAGAATTTATTCTACCATGTAGAAGAAGAGTTGGTCAAAAGTCCTGGCCATCCAATTAGAGCTATTTCCTATTATTCCTATTATTTCCATTAAGATGATGATAGATAAAATCAAGGAATCAATAAAGCTGACCTGGGGCTCTATAAAGAGCCATATGACAAAAAGACCCCCAGGACTTGTATTTCTCTTGGCCCTAGCATAGGACTTTACAAATTGTTTAGATTCAACTATCCCCCAGCTCTTAGGAAATAAAACCTCATGATCCAAGCACTCCTAAGGGAAGAATCAGTGCAATACAATGACTATTAAATAGTAACAGTGGGAAGTCAGCAGACATTCAACAAGAAGAAAGTAGCCTTCATGATTTAACTGTATATTATGTGGCTAAAAATATATTTGTTTTTGAAAAAGGGCAATTAAAGAAGTCACCATCCCTAACTTTGTGACACTTTACATCCTATGTTTTATTTGTGAAATTAGTCACCTTACCTCTTTATATTTTATCTGTGACATGGATGTCAAACTTGGGTCCCCAACGTACATTTACACCCCAGGAATTTGTGACTCTTCCTATGTTTCTCTGAAAGCCACTAATCAATTAATATTAGGCACCTACAGACCCATATAAAACACACATAGACACACAAGTTATTTAGCTGAAATGATTACATATTGATTCTATTCAGCTAAGCAGTTAATCTAACACTCATAAGTAAATACAGTCTGTAGGCTGTGGGTCTTAATGACTCACTGACAAAGGAGACTATTACTTAATTAATAGATATTTTTTTGTTAGCTAGACCTTTGATTCATCTTTTCAAGCACAGAAAGAAAAGAGAAGAAACCAAGCAGTTCATGCATTTAGATCAAATAGTTTCCTGGTAACATTATACAGAAATTATCTTGCTTTTAATGGCCCACATAATTTATTTTCCTTGTATAAACTGATAAAGTACACAAAAATTTATATAAGAATAGTAGGGTATCCTGATGAAATTTTTCTGTTTGTAGTACCTACAATGCAGTTTGTCCGTACAATGATAAAATTGGCAAATATTTTTAATTGTATTTAGAAGAATAATTGCTCAGTAATCAAGCCTGATGTAGAAAAATAACATTTAACCACTTAAACCTTTTCTTTAACCTCTGGAGAACTTGTTTGAGAGATGTGGTATTGCTGAACCTGACTGACTACTTGTTTTGCTTCATCAGAGAAACGGACAGATAAGTCAGCTGTATCTGGGGCCATTCGTTTGAAAATCAATGTGGAAATAAAAGGAGAGGAGAAGGTTGCTCCATATCATATACAATATACATGTTTACATGAGGTAAATAAAGTGAATTATATCAAAAATAAAACAAGATGAGACATTGGTCTTGGTTATACATAAAATATTTGAGTTATAAAAAGCATTGAATTAGGTATATGAATTTGATACTGGAGTTTGTATTCTATGCACAATACTATAGCAAGTGATGTTCTAGGGTATCATAAAGCCTATGTATTGCCCTCTAAAGAGGTTGTGGGCTAATGAGAATTTGAACTAAGCACATGAGGCAGGTACTAAAAAACAGGGAAATAAGATGACAACGCAAAAATAGACCAAATTAAATTACCATTCTTCCAAGGAGGAAGAAGAGTGTTAAAATATTCATTGAAGAAATGAGTCATGACAAAGCATCAAAGAATACAGTACTAAGGAAAGAGAGGATCCAAATTATGATTGTTCTTGAGAACCTTGAGTTAGTGTTCAGATTTTATTAAAGACTTAATTATGAGCATTGCTTATAACAATAGAAATAGAAAAATGCTGATGCTGTATGAATGGCTTTGGGGACCCAAAAGGAAGGGCCTGCTTGGGCTACAAGGGAGGTGGAGACAACCCAGCATGAATCCAAAGGTCGGATTCACTAGTTCCCTTGTGTGCCTCAGTATAGATGCACAGGCAGAGAATCCTGGGCTTCTATTGGATGCTTCACACCTGAGTGCTTAGTTACAGGTGTCACTAGAGCCTATCTCTGATGCAAATACTTGTCCCATTTATCAAAAATATATGAAGTGAAGGTGAAGAATGTACCCTTCCCCATATTCAAAGGTGTAAAGAGAGAGCGCCTTCCCAAAACAGAAATAGGGCAGCTGAAAGAAACTTTTCTTTTTTACATATTAATTTTTCTAAATATATATATTAAAATTTATATATGCAATTATTTGCATACTCATTTAATGAAAGAAATGAACATGCTTCTCATTTACATATTATACAAGTAATTAGAATATAAGACCTAGGTCTAATTTCCTGACTACAGTCTGGTCAGTGATATTATTCAAGAATGGTAGTTCAGTTTTGAGACCAATAAACATAAACCTGTTGCACTGGAACGAATTAGGGAGCCAACTCTGACCTTATAGTGTGGGCAGAGAAGATTCAGGATCTGAGGAACTGCCTTATACTTTGCTTTTTAGAGTCTTCCCTCCTGGTCCAATTACCAGAAAGAACTGCAATCCAAAAAAGAGTCCTTCAGTTACCCAGGCTGCATCTCCATGCAGCAATTTCTAATCTTGTTAGAAGCCAAAAGGAAATGTGGATAATGATTTTCTTTTCATTACAAAAGTATCAAACATTTATTTTCAATCTCAATTGATTGCCCTGACTCCTAGCATTTTGGAGACAAATCCCCTTATTTATATGATCAAATGCTGTATTAACATAGCCCCACATTATTTTTCCAGGACTCAATGACTTTACTCAAAGCTCATGAAGGCAAAAACATGCTCAACATGTAGAAATGTTTACATGCCAAAACTCTTACTTACTTCTGAAAATGTCTTGGTATAACAAAATATTTAAATCAATTATTCTATATAGATACAAACAGAAGTCAAAGCAGATTTTGCATAAAAGATAAGGTGAGTTAGAATAAAAATCAAAGATCTTCCTATTGGCTAGAAATGCTGATGAAACATTAGAAGCAATTATTATACAAGTGTGTTTTAAAGTTGCAGTTATTATTATATATTTCTGGCCTATTCTGAGGAATCACTGAACAATTGAAGACCCTCTTACTTTTAGAATCTCTTCCATTACTTGACTGAGGTAAAATCCAATGGTGGAGTGAAAATCCCAGAGGTCAAAGGGGATGAAGCATGGAAGGTTTTCTTTGAAGATGCCTCCCAAGAAATAGTGGATGAATTTGCCATGCGTTACGGGATTGAATCCATTTATCAGGCGATGACGTAAGTACTATAGAACGTTTACATGATCCGAAATCTCTGCTGTACTCTAAAATAAAAATAAAAGTTTTCATCTCACTTCTAATTCAAACGAAATTTTAATTAGAGACAATTGCATTTTAACGTTTGTTTGCTAACTCCGCTCTTTCTTACAGCTTTAAAGTGTTTAATGACTTTGTGATTCACACCTGCCATCTTCCCAGCCCTTACCCCTGTTCTGAAAGTGTGGTCCCAGAACAGCAGCAGCAGAAACACTTGGGAACTTTCTACAAATGCCGAATATCGGGCCCCCACCCAGACCTACTGAATCAGAAACCCTGAGGGTAGAGCCCACCACCTGCTTTAACAAGCTCTCCAGTTGGTTCTCCAAGTCTGAAAACCAATGACCTATTTGATATCTGAGGAAAGTTAAGCCCTGATGATCAAAGTGCTCTATCCAAGGTTACAAAGCCTACGTGTCAGAGGTACACCAGAGCCTTCAGTGTCTTGTCCCTAACATTAGACTGTCCTTCATTAAAATCACTGCTACTAATTCAGTAAAAGGAAGCTCTATTTAGCACCCATGGAACACAGACAGTATAGTAGATGTGGTGTTACAGAAGTGTCCCAGACACACACACAGCCCTTCCTGAGGAGTTTCAGTGAGGATTTAGAATTGGGTCATTATTATTATTATTATTATTTTTTAAAGATTTATTTATTTATTTATTTATCCCCCCCTTGCTGCTTGTGCTTGCTGTGTCCATTCGCTGTGTGTCTTCTCCGTGTCTGCTTATCTTCCCCTCGCTGTGAGGTTCCGCTGCATCAGCCCCTCGCACTGCGTGGGCCGGCCTGCCCTCACAAGGAGGCCCCGGGAAGCGAACCCGGGGCCTCCCATGTGGTAAACGGGGGCTCTATCGACTGAGCCACTCCAGCTTCCCGGGTCATTATTTGCTCATAGTTTGTTTTCTGAAACCTGTTTTAAGTTTGTTAGGGCATTTGGTTGAGATATTTACTGTGTATGATATGTAGACTATTTATATGCATATATTAAAGGATTGTTCTTTCAAGTTAAGGATAAGGTCAGATTTTCATGTGAGCTGAATACATGCTGACCCAGATGAGCAATTATTTTCAGCCATCTTAATGATGGATTTGGATTGGAGCAAATTCAGTCCTCCCCTTCAAAATTATTGTTCACAGCATTTAATCACCATTAATAACTCTAGAATAGCATATGTAAGAGTTAATGTTGTTTAATACTGATAAGGAAATAAATTATTGTGCTTTTTCAGTTTACAGAATGTCCTGATACTAAATAGAAAAGAATTATAGTTTCTTAGGCTTCAGAGGGAATTTAGCAGTTACCCAATGGAACCTTCATCCCAAAGCAGGAAACCCAGTTATTGCATCCCTAAGTGGTGACCATTACTCCTTTGCTAGCACACATCTAGTAACAGGGAGCTCACTTTTTTTTTTGAGACAAATATAATTGTGCAGCCATAATGGAGTCTGTGACTTTGGAATCTGTCCTATGCCAATGGCTTAACAGAGCACCTAGTATAACACTTTAACACAATTAAAATGCAACTATAATTAATAGCCTAAAGTAAATTACCTATGACACTCAAGAAAGCTAGCTTAAAAAACACCAAAACAACCTGTTGAGGAAATTATCACAGTACAAGAAAGGGTCAGATTAAATTTACTGCAATATCTCTGTAAGCTGATGCTGGATTCCTTTCATTTCTATGTTTCCTATATTCTGAAAAGCATAGTCCTCTTAATGTAGAAAAATGGTAAATATATGATAAGTCAAAAGAGGAGAATTAATCCTCCTTTGTTTTTACCACATTGCATTTTCCTCTTGCCTCCTAACCTAAGTAAATAATAACAACAAATAGATATAGTTGGATACTAATTTGGTTTAAAGTGACCTGCAGGTGAACTTATTAGATTTATAAAATGAGGCTTAACAAAGACCCTGCTCAGACTAGCAACAGTCTAGAGCAGGGATTGGCAAACTTTCTGTAAAGGGCCAGAGAGTAAATATTTTTGGCTTTGTGGGTCCTACAGTCTGCCACAACCACTCAACTACACAGTTGAAGTACAAAAGCAGCCATAGATATTATGGTGGTTTGGAGCTATGTACCCCAGAAAAATACTTTCTTAAATTTTAATCATTCCTGTGGGTGTGAACCTATTTTAAGTATGACCTTTTGATGAGGCTATTTCAGTTAAGATGTGGCCCAGCTCAATCAGCATGATTACTGGAGGCCTTTATAAGCAGAATGAAATTCAGACAGATAGCAAGAAAACCACAGAGGGAGCAGCCAGAAGCTGAAAGTCAATGGAATCCAGAAGAGAAGGGAGAGTTCAGGACAGGCAGCCGTGTGCATTGCTATGTGACAGTGGAGCCAAGGACCAAGAATCACTGGCAGCCAGCCCCAGGACAACAGTCTTCGGGAAGAAAGCATCGCTTTGATGAGGACTTGATTTGGACTTTTCCTAGACTCAAACCCATGAGCCAATACATTCTTATTGTTTAAGCCAATCCATTGCATTGTATTTCCTTTAGCAGCAAGGAAACTAAAACAGGTATTTAAGTAATCAAATGGGTGTGGCTATGTTACAACAAAACCTTGTTTCCAAAAACCAAACCTACAGGCTGGATTTGGCTTGTTCACACCGATTGCCAACCACTCGTCTAGAAGGTAAAGGCAAACAGATAGGTGTAAGAAAAGAGAATGCTTGGACTTTTGTGATAAATTGACAAATGTACTTCAGTGATAAGCCAAGAAGTAGGAGATTATATCTTTAGATCTGGAATCAATATTTTATTTATTAAATATTTCTTTTAGCATTGAGAACAAAATTTACCATATTTTCAGAATAAAAAATAAACATTTCTATTGTTTGACAATCCAACTCCTTAAAAGAAAAAGAACCCCTACCAATATAGGTACAATATCTTTAGCTACTATTTACTGTTAATCATTAGTTGTTGGAAATTAATTATTTTATATGAAAAAATATATATTATATATATATACATAACTGTCATAGTTTGCCAGGCTACTGTGATGAAATCTATACAGTGGGTTGGCTTAAACAACAGGAATTTATTGTCTCATGGTTTCAGAGGCTAGAAGGCTTGCTTCCTCTCACAGTCAGTAGCTGGCTTGGTGGCAATCCTTGGAGTTCCTTGGCTTTCCGATCACATGGTGATGCCCTCTCTTTTTTGGCTTCTGTGACTTCCAGTAATCTGGAATAAGACCCACCTTCATTGAGTTGAGCCATACCTTACCTAAAAATAACATCTTCAAAAAGTCCATTTACAATGGGTTCACATGCACAGGATGGAGATGAAGATTAAGAACATGTTTTGGGGGTACGTAATTCAGCCTACCACAGTACCCTTTTTATACTAATATATTAATATCCTATAATATAGTTATCATCTGTAAGCATGTATAAGAGCGATAATAGGATTAGTCATTCAGAGGTGCACTTGCATTCTATTCAAGGATTTAAAAATTAAAATTATCGCTTTATAAGAAGTTCTGGGTATCTGATAGAAACTCAGTATATACTTGTGATGGGATGAATCAGATACAGAAGTTGTTTATCAGCATCAAAATTGTTTTCACCATCTTCTGATGTATCTCTGGATGTCAGAGATTACCAGTTGCCAAAAGAAAGCAAAGTGGAATCAAAAAGTTTAATTAACTGAATGCAGGTATCTATTTCACCTTTTATGTTGTATTAAAGGATATTAGAGAAAACCACACTGATCATTTCTAATAATATGAAGAAGTTCTGGTGTATCGACACTTTCTGTCTGGGGTTAAAATATAGTTTTCAGAGATGCTTTTAACCAATTCTTTCAGCAAATAATTTTATTATTGAACTGTAACTCGAGTCCCAACCTCTTGTTGGCCAATGAATAGGTCAACTTAAAAAAATTATGAGTAACCTATCTTCCAAATATAAACTGAATAACTAGGGAATCACTGTTTCGCTGCCATTTTGAAGTCTTTCTTCAGGTCACCAAAAAGAAAAAACAAGCAAAACAAATCAGCTGAGAAGCAAGTAAGCAAACAAACAAAAAGAGATATAGAATTAGCCATAGATATCAAGCTAATCTTGGAATTACTTTCCTCTTAATTTTTTAAAAAGCAAAGTATTTTAAGCAAAAAGCAAAGATCTGTCTGTGTAGTAAGGACACTTACATGTTTGGGGAAGGATAAAACTGCTTCATTCTTATGGGTTTGATCATAAGCAGAAATCAAATTATAGTTCTTTTGATACTTAAAGTCTCCTTATGCTAGGGCAAATCTCCAGGTAACTTTGTAATCCTCCTCTCTTACTAGAGATTGCTTGGTTTCTTTTAAATATTCTCACATTTCTTTGAAGATGGATTTGGAACAGAAATCATTAAAGGAGAAGTGTGCATTAAGTCAGAGTCTGGTAGTACATTATTAAATTTTCCACTTGTGTATTTCTCATCATTAAAAGGAGGCTGAATCTATTTTACTGGTAAATAACCTAAACATTAATACTGAATTTCCCAATCCTCTAAGGTACCTCCTGCTTACTGTAATACACTCCTCTTACCTCAGAACATTTTCTTCAAGGGCAAAATTTATTAGCTCTATTTGTTGCATAACAGTGTATCCTTTGTTCTGCAGCATTCATGAGAAGGTGGAAAGGAATTATAATTTTCCCATTTGGACAAGTGATTGGTCAAGGATGGAAAAGATATGTTCCTACATATTAAATGCAATCATTCATCTAAAGTAAAACCAATTTTCTAATTTCTGACAATGAGTGAGAGCCTGTTCCCTTTCCCAAAGGAACAAGCTTTACACATATTTTACATCATGAGATTTTTTGGGAGTCCTTGATGCTTTTTATCTGTTTATGCAAACATAAATGTTCCTAATAATGTTCTGACCAACTTTTTTCCCCAAAGACTCTCAAAGAATTTCAGGGCAGGTATTAAGGATTAAATCATCCTCTAGAGGTGATTTCTTTCAAGCAAATATGTTTTAATTGAGTATTGCATAAGTCTTTCATTTATTATACAATAAAGCCCAAGGTGTCTCAAAATCTGAGATTCTATTAGACTATGGTCATGCCCGCATAATACCAAGTGAGATAACAGTATTAGGTAATGTTTTTGACCATGAAATGCTTTACAAACAACCTGTATTTTGGCACTGGCCATATTAATCTAATTCATACCTGAGCCAGAGGTTTTTGGATATGGTTTACTTTAAAGCCTCCCATCAATTTTAGCTGCTTGAGCCATGAACTAGATTTCCAACGTGCTCGAGTGCTGCTTAATTGTTCCATTCATTCATTTAAGAAATGCTTACTGAGTACATATCATGTGCCAAGAACTCATCTAAGAACTGAGGACATAGCAGCAAATAAGAGCTCAAGATCCTGTCTCCCATGGAGCCCACATTCTAGAAGATGTAAATCATTTATTCTATAGACATTTTCTGAGTGCTGATACAGGGCAATGGGGAAATAGCAATAAAAGATAACTCTTGTCTCCAATGAGCTCCTAATCTTGGGGAAGAGGAAGAAGAAATTAAATAATAACAAGACAGTATGATAAAGGTATGTGTGGGCGCCGTGAGAGCATAGACATAGAGGAACCAAATTCAGGCACAGCTGAGGAGAGATGTCCCACCATTCCTTGCTCTTCACCTTCTGTCTCTTCCAAACCATATGCATTCCATTACCTTCCTAACCCACACCACTTCCCTCATACTCAGATATCCATAATTGTGCCCAAGCAATCCACAGTTTCTATGATCCTTAAAGACTTGAACCCCTTTTCAATGACAAGGATGAATAAAATATATACTCACTGCTGAAATACATGCTGATCTGAATTTGGGGGAGCAAATGTGATAAATGTCATCTTACTGTACACACATCAGGAATACAGATAGTCTTTCCTTTCATCTTACAGCTCTGAAATCCCTTCCAATAATGTAAGAATCATTGCCCTCTCTTCAGTATTTCTTTCCAATTTTTGTGTTCTTCTGTTCATTAGAAAATCATGACTTTTTAATCTTTTGAGTTGAAAACATTTCCATTCCTTCAAAACTACAGTGACAATTGTCCATGGAAAGGCACATGAGTTAAGTTGTGTTTTTTTTCCATCATGATGACTATGAAGGAATAGGAAGTGAGGTGAAGCCAAATGTGCTATTTAAGATGCGTATGACTTATCAATATTTTGATAATAACATTTGGGAGTTAATTGTTGATAAATGTTGTAGCAGTTGCATCAGCAGAAACTATGCCAATAACTATCTTGTTTTTAGCAACTTAAGCATCATCTCATAGTGTTACTCTGACTTTTTCCATGGAACTGGAATTCAATTTTTTACATCTTGAGACTAACATCATTTTCTTGCAAAACTGAAGTCACATGCTTTTAATACTAATTAATCCAAAGTTTTAGCCATGTCTTTTGCAGGGGGGGGGGGGATATTAAGCATTTGCAGAGACTGCAGTAGTACTTTTTGAACTATTTTATTTGAAGGGATAATTTTTGAAAGGGTGGATTTCTGCAAGAATATACTCAGTTATTTAAAATTGCAGATTGTACTTTTAATCCTCTCCCACCCTGAGAATAATTTTTGTAGTATTGGAACCACACCTTTTAAAAGGAAATGATTTTAAGTGGAGGTTAGAAACAATAAAAAGTTTGCCTTGGCTGTAAGAGCACATGAAGGAAATGTCAAATTCAGGGGCAGAGGCTTCTGCGAGATTGAAGACCATCAGGAAGCTTGTTAGCCGAAAGCCCTACAAAGAGCAAAGGTTGCCTCAGGCTGACTCCTTGTCCCCTGCTTTATTGCCATCCCTTCTAACCCTGGACCCCAGAAGAATTAAATGTTGATGGTAGGAGCAAGTAATATATATGGCTAGGCACAACATTTTATTTATATTCAGAGTTCTAGAACACGTTAGAGCTGGTAAGAACTAGGTCTTCTTATACTAGCCTCATTTTACAGATGGAGAAAGTGAATGTAGAAGTGATGAAGTTTCTTTCCTAAGGTCACAGAACAGGGCTAGGATTAAAATGAAACATTTCTATGCCATGATGCCTTTCATTCTAAAATTGACTATACAAAATCCCTCTATTCTCCCATGTACCAAAAAAAAAAGTACTTTCTTGACCATTTCTTCATGGTTTCCAAGAAGTATAGCCACTAACTCTGAATAACATGTGCCTTATTTGAAATTTGTCTCTTCTTTCTATTTTTCTTCAATTATCTAAGAAATGTATACTTTGATGTGTACCTCCACCTCTAACATACCAACATCCTAATTACAGTTATCATTTAGGGTTGTGAGAAACACAGGATAGAAGGGCAAGTTCAATGTAGGCTATTGTTCTGGTACCAACAGAACTTACTAAGCTAGTAGTCACAATTTCTAGAAAGGACAAGTATTTCTACTAACCAGGAATAAGACTATACTAAGTTTTTATAATAACTCTCCTCATCAGAGTGAACTAGAAATCCTGTTTCTGAGTTGCAGTGTTGCTGTTTTTTTCTTTTAGTCAATATCAAATGCTTGAATTTTTAAAATTGGTGTTCTGATTGTTTGCTTCATTCCTAAGTCACTTGATTTTTAAAGAGCATTTAAGTTCTAAAATGTAGGGACTATTTCCTAAATATTTTATCTTTAATCTTTGGATATACTAAAGATGAGTTGAACCTAATTCTGACCAAATTTAGGAGAGTCAGATTAATGACTTTGATTCATATGACTTTTTCCTCTTATCAAACAACAGAATTTCTGCTGATTAAAAATTTAATCAACTCACAAGAAAAACACCATGATAATACTAATTTGATATTGAAACTGATGAAAAAATCTAATAGGAAGGGGGAAGATGGCGGATTAGGGAGCTACAGGACAGACTCCTACAAAAACAGCTAGCAGACAGGCAAAAACAGTCTGAAACAATGATTCTTTGGCTCCAGAGGCCAGGGGAGCACTGTGTAGCATCCAGTAAAGAGTGTGATAAGGAGACTGAGAAGCTGTGACAAAACTGAGTGAATCACTCCGAAGGCAGTGGCTGGTGCCCATCCCCATATCTGAGGCTTGCTTCAGATATGCTTCATGGCTGGCTGCCTCAGGTGGAAGGGGTGTACAGCACTTCCTCCCCGGAAACAGGATGGGAGACATGGTTGAGTGCTGAGCGTGGCTTCTGGCAAAAGGATAAAATGGTTAAAGTAAGTACTGCCTTTACAGTAATAACATTGAATGTTAATGGATTAAACACCCCAATCAAAAGACACAGAATGGCAGAATGGATTTTTTTAAAAGCCATCTACATGCTGTCTACAAGAGACATACCCATAGAACACAAATAGGTTGAAAGTGAATGCAAACAGTAACCAAAAAAGAGAGGGTAGCTATACAAATATAGTACAAAGTAGACTTTAAATGCAAAACTCTTATGAGACAAAGAAGAGCACTATATATTAATGAAAATGGCAATCAACCCAGAAGAAATAACAATCATAAATATTTATGCATCTACCCAGGGTGCCCAAAATTACATGAGGCAAACACTGGCAAAACCGAAGGGAGAAATAGACATCTCTACAATAATAGTTAGAGACTTCATTATGCCACTTTCATCAATAGATAGATTATCTAGACAGACAGTCAATAAGGAAACAGAAAATTTGAAAAATATGATAAGTGAACTAGACCTAACAGACATATACAGAACATTGCACCCCAAAACAGCAAAATATACATTTTTCTCAAGTGCTTATGGCTCATTCTCCAAAATGACCACATGTTGGGTCACAAAACAGATCTCAATAAATTGTAAATTGAAATTATATAAAACACTTTCTCTGATAATAATGGAATGAATATTGAAATCAATAACAGGTAGAGAATTGGAAAATTCACAAATGTATGGAGGTTAAACAACACGCTCTTAAAGAATCAGTGGGACAAGGGAGAAATTGCAAGAGAAATCATAAATATCTCAAGACAAATGAAAAGGAGAAAACAACACATCAAAACTTATGAGATGTGGTGAAGGCAGTGCTGAGAAGAAATTTATAACCCTAAATGTCTACATTAAAAAGAAGAGCTAAAATTAAAGTCTTAACTGACACCTGGAGGAACTAGAAAAAGAACAGCAAATTAATCCCAAAAGAAGCAGAAGGAAAGAAATAAAGATTAGAGCAGAAATAAATGAGATTGAGAACAAAACCAAAACAATAGAGAGAACCAGCAATGCCAAAAGTTGATTCTTTGAGAGGATCAATAAAATTGACAAACTATTAACTAGACTGAAAAAGAAAAAATAAAGAAAAGATGCAAAGAAATAAAATTAGAAATGAAAGGGGGGATATTACTACTGACCACAGAGAAATAAGAAAGATCATAAGAGGATACTTTGAACAACTGTAAGTTAACAAATTAGAACACTTAGATGCAATAGACAATTTCCTAGAAACAGAGAATTTGAATAATATAATAAATGAACAGACCTAACAGACATGTACAGAACATTGCACCCTAGAACAGCAAAATATACATTCTTCTACACTGGCTTTAGAAGAAATAGAAGACCTTAACAAAATAATTACAAGTAAAGAGATTTAATCAGTCCTCAAAAACCTCCCCAAAAATAAAAACGCCCATGACCAGATGGCTTCTCAGGTGAATTCTACCAATCATTCCAAGATGAATTGATACCTAATCCTGCTCAAACTCTTCCAAAAATTTGAAGGGGAGGGAATGCTATCTAACTCATTATATGAGGCCAACATCACCCTGATAGGAAAGCCAGATAAAGATACTACAAGAAAAGAATATTATTGACCAATGTCTATAATTTATATAAATGCAAAAATCTCCCCAAATACCTGCAAATCCAATCCAACAGCATAAAAGAATTATACACCATGATCAAGTGGGATTTATCCCAGGTATACAAGGTGGTTCAACACCAGAAAATCAATTACTGTAATACACCACATTAACAAATTGAAGGGGGAAATGCTATCATCTTGATTGATGCAGAAAAAACATTTAGCAATATCCAGCATCCTTTTTTTGATAAAAACTAAACAAAACACTTTGAAAGACAGGAATAGAAGGAAAGTTCTCAACATGATAAAGGGTATATATGAAAAATCCACAGCCAACATTGTACTCAATGGTGAAAGACTGAAAACTTTTCTTCTAGGGTCAGGAACAAGACAAGGATGCCCACTGTCGCCACTATTATTCAACATTTTGCTAGAAGTGCTAACTAGAACACTTAGGCAAGAAAAAGAAATAAAAGCATTCAAATAGGAATGGAAGAGGTAAAACATTCACTATTTGCAAATGACCTGATCCTATATTTAGGAAATCCCAAAAAATCTGCAAGAAAGCTAGTAGAGCTGAAGTTCAGCAAGGTGGCAATACACAAGATCAACAGGCAAAAATCAATAGTGCTTCTATATGCGAGTAATAAGCAATCTGAGGAGGAAATCAAGAAAAAATGCCATTTACAATAACACCTAAATGAATTAAATATGTAGGGATACATTTAACGAAGAATGTAAAGGACTTGTACACAGAAAACTATAAAGCATTGCTAAAAAAAAAAATCAAAGAAGACCTAAATAAATGAAAGGACATTCCGTATTCATGCATTTGAAGACTAAATATTGTTAAGATGTCAATTTTACCCAAATTGATTTAGAGGTTCAATGCAATCCCAATAAGAATTCCAACAGCCTACTTTGTAGAAATGGAAAAGCCAATTATCACATGTATTGGGAAGGGTAAGGGGTCCCAAATAGCCAAAAACATCTTGAAAAGAAGAACAAAGTTGGAGGGCTCACTTTAAAGCATATTATAAAGCTATAGTGGTCACAACAGCATGGTATTGGCACAAGGATGGACAAATTGAACAATGGAATTGAGAGCTCAGAAATAAACCTGCACATGTAAGGTCAATTAATTTTTTTTCAATTGATTTTTGACAAGGTTGCCAAATCCACTCAACTAGGAAAGAATAGTCTCTTCAACAAATGGTGCTAGGAGAACTGGATATCCATATTCAAAGGAATGAAAGACACTATCTCACACCTTATTCAAAAATTAACTCAAAATAGGTCAAAACCTTTTTAAAAAAAGAGCCAGGACCATAAAACTCCTAGGGGAAAATGTAGGGAAGCATCTTCAAGATCTTATGGTAAGCTGTGGTTTCTTAGACTTTATACCCAAATCACAAGCAATGAAAGAAAAAACAGGTTAAGTGGGATTTCTCCAAAATTGAATACTTTTGTGCTTCAAAGGACTTTGTCAAGAAAGCAAAAAGGAAGCCTACTCAATGGGAGAAAATATTTGTAAATTGTATACATTAGAAGGGTTTAATATCCAGAATATATAAAGAAATCATATCACTCAACAATAAAAAGAGAAGCAACCCAATTAAAAAATGGGGAAAATAATGAAATACTCATTTTTTTCCAAAGAAGAAATATAAATGACTAAAAAGCATAGGAAAATATATTTAACATCACTAGCTATTAGGGAAATGCGAATAAAAACCACCATGATATATCATTTCACATCTACTAGAATGACCTCTGTAAAAAAAAAAAGAAACAGAAAACTACAAGTGTTGGAGAAGATGTGGAGAAATAGTCATACTCACTGCTGGTGGAAATGTAAAATGCTACATCTGCTGCAGAAAACAGTTAGGCAGTTCCTCACGAAGCTAAATATGGAATTGAGATATGATCTGGCAACCCCACTACCAGGTATACACTCAGAAGAACTGAAAGCAGGGTCACGAATAGACATTTGCACACCAATGTTATAGTAGCATTATTCACAATTGCCAAAAGTTGGAAGCAACCCATGTGTCCATGAACTGATGAATGGATAAACAAATTGTGGTATATACATATGATGGAATATTATTCAACTATATGAAGAAATGAAGTCCTAATGCATGGGAAAACATGGATGAACCTTGAGGACATCATGTTGAATGAAATAAGCCAGACACCCAAGGACAAATATTTTATCATCTCACTAATATGAACTAATTATATAAGCAAACTCATGGAGTTAATATCTAGAATACAAGTTACAGAAGATAGGATGGGGAGCTGATGCTTAATTTGTGCAGAATTTTTAATAAGGCTGATGGTAAATGTTTGGAAATGCATAGAGGTGATGGCAGTACATTATCATGAGTGTAACTGAAAGCGCTGAATTGTGTGTGTGATTGTGGTTGAAAAGGGAAATTTAGGGTTGTGTACGTCATTAGAAGGACAGCTAGAGGATGAAACATGGACCCTGTAACATACTGAACCCTGTTGTAGACGATGAATGTGCTTAATAGTACAAATGTAAGAATGTCTTTCCATGAACTACAACAAAGGTATGTCACTATTACAAGGTATTCATAATAGGGTAGTATATGGGAAAAATACACCTTATTCAAACTATGAACTATAGTTCACAGTAATCTAGTATTCATTCATAAGTTGTAACAAAAGTACCACACAAATGCTAAGTGTCAATAATAGGGACCATGAGGGATATGACGTTTTTCTTTTTGGAGCAATGAAAATGTTCTAAAATTGATTGTGAGGATAAATGCTCAGCTCTGTGATCATAATGAGAGCTATGGATTGCACACTTTGAATGGATTGTATGGTGTATGCTTTATAAAAACAAAATCTAACAGGAAAGAAAGTGTGGCATTAGGTGAAATATTGTTGTCATCATTTGATTTTCACATCTTCACCATTCATACCCGTATTTTGCCTTAGGAAGTCATGCATCATGATCACTCAATTAATATCTTCAAAATTAATTCTTGGTTTATTTTATTTAGTGAAATCAAACTATTACTATTTTATACTAGTTTTATGCCATTTTTGCTTCTGTTCATTAACCAGAAATTACTAATGTCTATGATAAATTTTGAAATAAAAAATCATTTTCAGGGTGACTTGTTGGATTTCTCCCAAAAAAATCTTATCTAATTATACTTTAAAACCTATACAGATTTTTAAAATACAAATAAAGGAAAATTTTACTTCAGTTAATAAAACAGGAATTGAAAACAGGGGGAGTTGCATTATCTCTTTGTTTCTTATTAGCACTTAAGATTACAAGGAAATTTTGCTTATCAACAATAGGGCACAGTTGAATTGACACTTAAAATTTATTTTTATATATTTTGTCAGATTAGGGTAAGAGAACATCCTAATGGCAAATTATTTTGAAATTACCGAATTCATTTTAAAAAAACAAAAGTCTGTAACTCTACCCAAAAAATAACCACTAGGACCACTGTAGTGGTTTGAAGTTACATGTACCTAAGGAAGACATGTTCTTAAATTGAATCCATTCCTGTGGATGTAAACCCATTGCAAGTAGGACCTTTTGATGAGGCTACTTCAATTACGGTGTGACTCACTTTATATAGAATGGGTTTTAATCATATTACTGGAGTCCTTGATAAACAGAATGAATACAGAGAGGGAGAGAGAAAGCCAAGGAAGCAAGAAGCTGTAATCAACAAAACCCGGAAGAGATGGGGGAGACCAGCATATGCCGCCATGTGCCTCGCCCCATGGCAGAGAATCCAAGTATTACCAGCAGCCAGCCCCAGAGCATCCCAGTCTTATGAAAGAAAGCATTGCCTTGATGATGCCTTGATCAGGACATTTTCCCAGCCTCAAAACCATGAGCAAATAAATTCCTGTTGTTTAACTGAACCCATTTCACGGATTCTGCCTTCAGCAGTCTAGGAAACTAAAACAGTCATCTAAACTGATAGTATTTCCTGCCAGAATTTTTGTTGTTTTTGCTGTGTGTTGGGATGATAATATACAAAGATGTTTGTATCTGCTTGTTTTGGCAATTTACAGGGTTCCTTTGAATTCTTATATGCTGACCACCTGATTAGTTAGCATCCACCTGCAGACTTAAACTAGAGAGCAAGACCCTAAAAATTTTCTACTCTTTTATTTATTTATTTATTTTATTTTTTTTAAAGATTTATTTATTTTATTTTATTTATCCCCCCCCTTGCTGCTTATGCTGCTGTGTCCATTCGCTGCGTGTCTTCTCTGTGTCTGTTTATCTCCCCCTTGCTGTGAGGTCTTGTCGCATCAGCCCACGGTGCCACGCGAGCCGGCCTGCCCTCACAAGGA
>JAQZBX010010014.1:0-45071 GCA_029593785.1 Cabassous unicinctus
TGGAGACAAACTTGTTTAGAGCTGACCCTGCATACAAAGTTATCTAGAGTTTAGTGTGCAGGTGGATCTTAAACTAGAGCTGACCATGCAAGAGGGACTTAAACTTGATCTGTGCATGCAGACAGGGCTTAAACTGGAGTGAGCATGGAGGCAGGATATAATTTAGAGCTGATGAAGCTGGCAGGGCTTAAACTAGAGACTTTTTTTTTTTTTTTTTTTTAATGTTTGCTTATTTTATATTTATGAATTTTTCTTTGGAAGAATCCAAGTATAAGTAACATCTTACTTTGCCCTAAAGGACCATATTTTAATTTATTGGATATTTTTCTCACCCCTTTATATTTTAAATTTTCACTGTGTGGTTGACACAATTATATTTGCTTCAACTTTGTAAAGTCTCATGATGTCTAACAAGACTTTTCCCAGGTAATTATTTATCTCTCTAGAAGTGTTCCCAAGATGTTACACGCATATATTCCTAATTGTTGCAAACTTCTCTTACAAAAACATCCTTTCTAATTATTTTTAAAATGTCATCTTTCATTAAAGTAATCTTTCTTCCAACTACTTAGTTGTGGTTATCCACAGAGTTAAAACTTCTGAAAGTCTTGAATATGCAAATATTTAACCAGAATGTTATTTGCATCATTTGATTTCCTAATTCTAGGCTAACCTCTTTTGAGAGACCATGAATCTTACTCTTGTGAAATACAGAATCAAGGAGGCGCATAAGCAAAAGTCTAGTGAGAATTAGGACAGAGTAACTCCTGAGGTGCTTTGTCCTATATCACCCAGTACAGGTCTTGGTTTCTCCCTTAGTTCCTGGGTGTGTCTGTTATGGCCTCAGGTGTCATTAGTAATACAGGGAAATATTAACTTGGTCCCACAGCTGCAGAGGGAGAGGCAAGTAGTTGACAGGGCAATTCCTAGGAGCTGACTGGTATTAGAGAAGTCTAGAGGCTTGGTAGAACCAGGGCTCTATAACTAGCTAATGTGGCATTGAACAAGTCCTTGTTTCTCCCCAGGTATCATCTATATAGTGAAAGATTATGGAGCCAAACACTTCTCGTGTTTTAAAAAATCTAATGTCTCTATCCAAATCTCTAATAGTGTTTACCAACTCAAGATTACTTTAATATGTTACACTCCTTACTGAATTAGTCCATAAAGGGAATAATTTTGATTGTGTGATGTTGTATCACTTCTGTCTTCATCACTTTTCAACCATGTCCTGCCTAGTGAAGTGACATTTATGTATTTATCAGCGCCTTTTTTGGGCTAGGATCATTTCCCTCCTAATGTTCCCAGTTTTTATTAAGAATTTCTTTGCTGCATCATCCGTACTCCAATTCTTACTGTGAATCCTTTGATTCTTTGAATTCAAGTCAAAACTAGTTTCTTCCAGAAAATATCTTTTGCTTACTCAGTTGTTGTGACTTTACTATCTGGCTACATTAAGTTGAATACTTCTCTGAATAACAGGCATTAGATATTAATATATATTTATGTTTGAGTCTGTGTATGAGAGAGAGGGAAAAAGAGGAAGAGGGAAAGAAAGGGGAGGAGGAAAGGTGGGAAAGAGGCAGAGAGGGAGAAAGAGAGAGAGAAGAAGGGAGGGGGAGGGAAGGAGAGAGAAAAAGAGAAATTTCCTGTTAAAATTGCACTGACTGCCGTGTTAACTATTGCTGTGTCTGTAGGGCATTATTCTTTCTATGTCAAACTCCTAATGCTATACAGAGCTAACACATTCTTTTCAGATCACTCACTCACCATAACTACCAATAATCCTGCTGATATTAAGTATATTATTTTTAAATAGTTAAAGGGAGAAAAGGGAGGAAAGAAAGTACTGTATAGGGACTCTCTTACCTTATTGCATGATAGAGTTTCAGGCTTCCTTGATTGATTTGATAACTTTTATAGGCAAAAAGCTGTAACCTCCTTGTTTTTATTGCCCAAATTCAAATAATTCTCTTTTAAAAGAGGCATCATGGAATGAATATGAACACTCTATCTTGGGGTCAGTCGGGGCTGGGTTGAATCCCGCCTCAACCAGCTAGTCATATAGGATAATACAAATAAAACCTCTCTGAGTTTTATTTTATCCAACTGTAAAATGGAGGTGCTAATAGTCCGTAAGATCCTTGTGAGAATTGAATGCAATAGCTGACATATCTGCATGACACCCAATATGTGGTGCTACAGCTGCCGGTGCTGCTCCTTTACTCCTACTTCTGCTACTGTTACATTATTCCAGACATTTATTTTGTCAAAAATGTATTAGCCTGTATGTTTGCATCCTTGTGACTTGAAATTTATTATTTTAAAATGAGAGTGACCTCTGACCAAGTTTAGTGTCTAATGAGACAGTATCTCACTAGCAGTGCCAGGTAGGATCATTAGCTGTTTGTGAAATGACCATTCCAAAAAAGACTCAGCCACATTTCTGAAGTATCATAATGATTATGTACACTGCATTAGTTGCAGAGCAACACAGCACTTTCCAAGTTTTATTGCTTAGAAGATTTGAACTGGGAAAATATTGACTCAACATTAAGTATATTTGAAAATAAGACCTGCTGTGAAGACAGCTTAGATATGTAAATTGAATATTTAAGGATGTGCAAAAAAGGTTACCCTCCTTTATAAGAAGAAGCTGTATTGAAGAAAAACATGCTAAACCATACTTTCTTACCTAAAGATCTGAAGACCTGAAAAGATGCAGCACTCTAGTGCAAAGTTAAGGGAAGGGCGCATGTTCTATAGAGCAACAGGAAAAGAAAACCATTCCATTTTCAGCTAGAATCTCAAAAATGGTAATTTTATTGGGTTTTAAAGACATTATAGATGTGATCCCTATTTATGAAAAAACAATAGCAACAAAGGTAAATTTTGAAAATTCGGATTCATTATAAGGTAAATTTTGAAAATTCACATTCATTATAGACCTGCCATCTTGGTGTCAAAAGTAGGTTTAACTCACTCCTAGTTTATAAAATATTGTTAACTACTAAATATTTCTGATATAATTTAAGGCACACCCTAATTAGTCCTTTTAGCTTAAAAAAATTCTGCTTTTCTAATAGATGTGCTATTTTATGCTTTGTTAAAATGAAAAAATCTGAAGAGTATTAAAAACTAACATAAAATTATTTTATGAGATCACCAACTTGGTTGCACACCAAAGTTATTACTAACTTATGAGTTTCAGATGTTTTACCAACTAATGTTATCAGCTAAAATTTAAAGATCATCTCTGACTTTTAAGAGACTGTCATTTTAAAATTAACAACTTGGAAAACAGTTTAACTGTTTAAAGATCATCTCTGACTTTTATTTAAAGGTCATCTCTGACTTTCATTTTTAAGAGACTGTCATTTTAAAATTAACAACTTGGAAAACAGTTTAACTTTTAAGAAGAAAAATTAGAGTTGTTTATAGTTGCTAATAAAGTTATTTAGAACTTTGCCTTATTAATATTAACTTGTACCTTTATTATTTCCTGAAAACACTTTAAAATTTGAGTTCTTTCAACATACATATTATTTACCTGATAATTGTTTTTTAAGACCATTTTCTCTACTCAGTTCTCACTCTTTTGATACTATTAAATTATTTTTTTCCAAAATAAGCTATGAGAGGCAATACTTATGAGAACTGCATGTAGTGTGTGCAAACTTTCTATTGAACTTTGAGGCATTGTTTTTGATTATGGTACAAAATTTACCTCTGTCTATTCTCAATCTTTGAAGTAGAATGCTTAATTTTTATGATTATTTATATTTACTCATTTTTCTTCTCTTACAGGATTAAAATAACGTCCAAACACTTATTTAGTTATTATTGAAATGTGTAGTATTTTTCTGAGGACTCACCTTCAGTAGTTTTTTGGTATGGCAAAGCTATTTATCATCATAAAACAATATCATCATAAAATATTGAGTTGTCATAATGCCTAAATAATGCCTAGATTCCATAGGGACAGAATTTAATGGTCTTACAAAGTCAGATGCCTTCAGGACCAAGCCAGAAAAATAACTGCCAAGACAAGGGGTTGGGGAGGTATTGCAATAGGCAGTGAAAGAAACATGAGTGAAGAGAAGATAGCATGACCTAACTATTTCTCATTCTTTATTAATATGTCATAAATAAATATAGCTGGCAGCTGAATGAGATGATAAGCTTCTGGCCCAGGTACATGCTGAGGGATCTTATCAAAGTTAATTTTCCTGATAAAAGGGAGATGTTACTTTACTTGTCTGTCTTCCCACTAGATGTAAAGTAATGGAGATTTGCTGTGTAGTTTTTTTGAGATGATGGAGGGCTGTAACTCCACTCTTGTCATTTTGATTTTAAAGGATTCTGCCTACTCTTCTATAGTTGACACAGATTCATCATGTGGTGCTTTTATATCAATTATAGGTATCTTTTAACTATTCACTCTTCAAATTATCTTGAAAAAAATTTGTCAACTTTTATCATCAGGGCTTGACCTGGCACCGTATTTAAGTAATAGATTTATGGTAAGTAATCAAGTAACAGTAGCAGGTAATATTTATTGAGCACTTATATGTCAGGCAATGTGCTAAGCACTTTATATGCATTACTTTATATTAACCTTTAACAAAAACCCTGTGAAATAGGTACTTTATCATTCACATTTTACTGATGAATAATCTGCTTTCTTGTGATAGATAGGACTGTAGTTAGTATTAGTAGAGCAGAGTGAAACCAAAATGATCATAATTGGAAAGTAGTAATCACTGCATGTTGGTTGAGAGAGTCTAGGATTGACATGAGTGGATGGAGATGTGGGAGCATTGGTTTCTGAATGGGCCCTGTACAAGTTTATCATGGGGCTGTTAGAAGTTAGAAGCAACTTGCTGTAATGGAGAGAAGATCATGATGAGTAGATTAGGTATAGCACCCAGATTGCGAACCAGATCAGAAGGCATTCAAAGGAAATGGGTTCTCTGAGTTCAAGTATAAGGGGAATTTGAAGACAGAAGAGAGGGTAGTCAGGCATTGAAGTTGTCCTTTGGCCGCTGCTGGGTTCGACTACTCTTTGACCAACAGTACTGTTTAAAGTATGGCAGCCTTCACTCATTCAGCAGGTATTTATTGACCATCTACAGCAGAGGTTCTTAACCAGGGATCTATGAACTTGAATTGAAATGCAAAAAAACATTATTCTTGTGGGGACATGTTTGTGTGGGTGTGATATATTTACTAAATAATACATCGTATAGTGTGGACTTAGTAAGGGGTCTGTGGTTTTCACCTGACTGGCAAAGAGGTCTGTGGAACAAAAAAGGTTAAGAACCCCTGGTCTACAGTTTGCCAAATACTGTTCTAAATTCTGACAATACATAAGAGAATAAAGTACAAAAGAAATACTGTCCTACTGCAAAATTGTGAATGTGATTAATTCCACTGAATGGTATACTTGGGAGGGGTTGGGATGAGAAGATTTATATTGTACATTTCCACAATTAAAAAAAAAAAAAGAAAGAGACGCTAAATAGAGAATGGCAATTAAATGAATACATGATACTGGATGGGATCTAAAACAGGAGGAGAAAAGAATCAAAAGAACATTATTGGGATGTATGGAAAAATTTGAATATAGAATATAAACTTTATATGAATGTTAAGTTTCTTGAACTTGGTAACTGCATTTGGGTGATTATGTAAATGAATATCCTTATTCATAAGTAATGTACATGGAAGTTTTATGGGTTCCAGGAGTATGATGTGTGAAAACTGTTCTCGTAATGATCATAAAATAAATAGGTGACAGATAGAACGATACAGAAAAGGTGAAAATGTTAAAATTATTGGATCTGGGTATCTAGGGAGGTGGGGATATGTTGGAGTTTCTCTATATGGGGTTTATATTATTTTTTGCAACTGTCCTGTAGGTTTGAAATTATTTCACAATGAAAAGATAAAAATTTTAAAAAATTTAAAAAACACACAAATCACCTCTGTCCTGAATGAACCTTACATACAAATGGGGAGGGATAGATAATCAGCATAATACTTTTGGGTCAGGGGATTGGGGTGTATTAGGGGAGTATTTGCAATTATAAATAGGGTACTGGGTGTAGACCTCATCAATAAAGTGATACTTGAGCCAAGCTTTGAGGAAAGAGGAAATGAGACATGCAGATACTTGTAGGCAGAGAAGACTAGCAGAGGGAATGTTTTAGGGCAGGAACATGGCCTGTTTGTCAGAGGCAGCATGCTTTGTGTGAAATGGGAGCCCCTGAGAAATTTTGAGCAAAAGAGAGACATGATCATTTTCAAAAGATGCTATATTTTAAAATGATTCCTCCGATTGTAGTATGGAAAATTAACTCTAAGGGTGTAAGAGTGAGCAAATTAGAGACTCTCAAAATAATTCAAGTGAGGGATGATGGAGTCTTAGACCAGAATGGTAGCAGTAGTGGTTAGATTTTGGATATAAATAGAAAGTAATGAAATGTGGGGTGTGAAATAAGTTGAGGAGTATAAGATGACTCAAAAAAATTTGACCTGATCAATTGGGGTAATGGAGTTGTCACTTGAAGTTGATATCAGAGACATTGGAGGGTTGTGATCAGGAAGCAGGCCCAGTGAGACCCAGTAATAGGGGCTTTCATTATCACTTTTACCAAAGTCTTAGAGTGGACGAGCTCCATCACCCCAACAACCCAGACCTAGACTTCAGTCATGCCTAAGTGTAGCCATTTAAGTTCACAGGGAGTGGCTGGGTTGGATATCAGTCCTGAAGCTGAGGACCTAACTGAGAGAGTTGAAAGTAACTTGGATAAGATTCACATGCAAAGCAGAGGGTAAGTAGGGCATGAGAGATAAGAACAAGACTCACTGGATGCTTACCCAAGACATAATAAAACAAGGGCTCATCATATACTGTGCTGAGAAGGAGAACCTCCCAACACTTAGTCTTTTCAGTCACATTTTGTCAGCAATTATTAAGCAACTCCCATTTGCTGGTCAGGTGAGTGAAAGATACAGAGTAAGAAACTGGTAAGGTGTCATATAGGAGATTAGGACATTTTGAGTGAATAAATTATGAGAAGTAGAAGATTTTTGTTGGCGATATTGGTGTTTTCTGGCAGGAGGGAATGTGAGCAAAGTAAAGTGGGATAGAAAAAGAGAAGGCAGATGTTGTTCAGAGAGGTAGATTAAGGCCAAATTGTAGAGGTCCTTCAATCCAACTTTGTGGATATGGACAGTAGGAAGCCATTAAATGCTTTTGAGTAGGACGGTGGTGTCTTAAACCTGATCTTGGACATATTAACCTCATGTTTTGGCTAGTTAAAAAAATCTAGAGGAAAATATAAAATGAGTTTGTAACATGTTGGGATATGTTCAGTTTAGCTGACTAAAGTTCAGTGTAAAACAAAATGTCTTCTTGAGGTGAAACTGTATCTTCACATTACTGCTAGAATAGAAAAATATAGCTACTTAATTACGTGTTTTAAGGAATGTGCTTTTCTTGTCTTAAAGCTATTTTGAAGATAATGTCTTAACTTTAAATCAATAAAAATAAAATTTTTGCACAAAAAGGTTCAACCACATACAAATAGTTAAATTTTATAAGTAGTTATTGAGTCCCTACTATGTACAAGCACCCTGATCATAAAAGTGGGAAAAATAAAACACCTAAAGTGGTTTCGAGTCTAATATTTGGCAGATGTGCTAAAAGACTCATATAAATAGATAGATAAAATGTTGCAAGCATATAGACAATGCCATCTCAAAAGACCTATATATTACAAAGTGTCTGGATTTCTTTTTCTTTTAAACTCTTTAGTTATCAGAGGATTATAGAGACTACTGAAATTTCAGAACAGAACACTTACGATGTAGATTAAACGGCTCCAAAATATTTATTGGCAAATACATCCTAACAATCCTGCAAGTATATATATTATATTACAGGATTATTTTTCTTATTATCAGTTTATATATATTTCTTATAGAAAATATGGAAAAATGCAGGAAAGGGTAAGAAAATAAAATTCAACTATAATCTCCTGGTAGAGATAATCACTGCTGCTAATGTTGGAAATTTTCTTCCAGGTTAGATAAATAGATGGATAGAGAGGTACATGTGTATGTACATGCAGAGCTTAGAAATTGAATGTTCACATTTATTATACTTGAGATAATATTATGTATGAAAATTTGTCCCCTGCTTTTTTCCCCCCACTTAGGATATTTCCCATAATAAAATATTCTATTTCCTGTATGCAATGGTGTAACAAAATCGGGGAAGGGGGAGAGTGGGAGAGGAGAGTTGTCTGCCCTGGATTCAAGTGATAAGGAGGTTCATTGTCTGTAGGGAATTTGAAAACAATAATAAGATTGACTAAAAATTGGTCTGCTTTTTATTGCACCATATGGTGGCAAATGTTAACAACAGCAATGATAGCGTTCTCCTCCTCACCAGGACAGACCTTTGTCACCGCTGCCTCCACCAATGCACTACCCATCCCTCACACCCCTAAGCACACCAGTGCTAATATAATGAGAGTCTTATGGTATTCTTTTAGAAATGAAGAAAGCTTCATAACTGTTTTTCATAGCATTAGACACTTCAAGAGTTAGTTGACTCTTGAAGTGTTAAATGCAGAAAAATCAATTAGGTGTGCATTTTCTTTTACAAACCAAAACTTTCCTTTGGGCTGTATTAATTTCTTATTAGTCATCACATTGGGTTCCCCTCCCCCCCCCCATGAATTCAAGCACAGGAAATATTGTAAACAAGTAAATAAATTTGAAAGGCAAAGATGTTGCCATTTGGCTAAATATCAATCCAATATGTGCTGTTGGAGAATCCATAATCGTGAAAATAAATCAGCATATGTGTCATAGTAGTCATATTCGAGCCTGCAGAAATTTGGGAACAATTACTGATAAAAAGAATCTAAGGTTCATGGCCAGAGAAATTGAGAAAGGTGAGCAGGCTTGTCCAGTCACCCAACTGGTTAGGAACCATCAGAACTTTTGACTTCCATTCCAAGACTCTTTTTGATCATGTTGCTTCTCTGGTGGGAAGGAGAACTAAATTTGCTAATGATATTAATAGTATCTAATGTTTATTGGGTGTTGTGTGCCAAGCATGTTATATTTATTAACAGGTTTGTCTTCAAAACAGCTCTCTAAGATGGGTACCATTATCATCGCCTTTCAGAGGTGAAGAAGAAAGAGATAGAGCCTGTGTTTGAACCTAGGCAGTGGGCTCAGACAAGAGTCTGGACTTTTATCCATTTAGTGTATTAAGTCATAGATGACTCCATCCTGGGCATTATGCAAACCAGCTGAATCTTCACAACCCTTTTTTGAAGGAATTTATCTACCAGATAAAATCCAATCCATAAGCATAGCATATATGGGCTCTTCATGCTGAGTCCTTACCATTGTACTTTATCTCCCTCTCCACCTCTTACCACTCATCTAACACGCCATACTACTCAATTGCCATTTTCTGGACCTTCCATGGTAGTTTTATCCCTTCCTGCTTTTGTTCATAATCACTTCTCCCCTTGGAGCACCCTTTTCCATTTTCTTTGCACTCCATTCATCTTTTAAAAGCCATGTTAAATTTTACTTTAAAAAAAAAATAATAACTTTTTTTTTTTAAGATATTTAGGTTGCATAAATGTTACATAAAAAATATAGGGGATTCCCATATGTTCTGCATTAATAACATCCATCATTAGTGTGGTACATTCATTGAAACGATGAACACATTTTGGAGCATTGACACTATGTGTGGATTAAAGTTTACATTATAGTTTACACTCTCTCCCACCCAATTCTGTAGGTTATATAATTCTGCAAGATATATAATGGCTTATGTCTTTCATTACAGTATTATTCAGGACAATTCCCAAGTCCCAAAAATGCTCCCGTATTACACCTGTTTTTCCCTCTCCCTCCCCTCAGAACCTCCAGTGGCCATTGCCTCCACATCACTGATATAATTTCTTCCATTGGTAGAATCACATAAGTCTATAGTATAATGCCAGTAAGTCTACTTTAGTCCATGGTTCATTCCCTAATCCTGAGGATTCTGGAATGATGAGGTCCACTCCATCCCTAAATGAGAGGGGGCTGCTATCCTATAGGGCCAATGGATGGAATTCTCTTGCTTGCAGTTGCAGACTCCCTCTGTTCCTTGGTATGATGGTTGTCCATCATCACCTCCTTGTTAGTTGTCCTGGGTGAGACCAATGAGCTGGAGGGTAGGTGTTACAGCTATTGAGATTCAGGGCCCAACTGCACATGGACAGCCCAAAGATTTAAGTCTTTTGGACGTGCACCTACCAACTCTAGTACTAATTATAGGTTCAAATAGAAGGACAGAAGAGCCATGTGTAGGGATACCACAACTGAGTCCAACTCTGTTACACTGGGAAGCATAAATTCCAAAGTAGAGCTCATTGGCAAGGCACCAAACTCCTGAGCTATCTGCCCTAACTATAGTGCCTGAATGAATATCTCCAGAGCCCTCATGAGCCCCGCTATTTGGGGTAGTATCTACTTTGGCAGTCAATGAGATCCTGCTGAGACATGCATAAGCATAATCTTTGGAATGACCTCCCGACTCGCTTTGAAGTCTCTTAGCCATATAAACTCATTTGTCTTTACCTTTCGCCCCTTTTGGTCAAGATCTTTTTCCAGTTGCATTGTTGGTTGGTGCTTGGTAGTAATCCCTCAGTGCCAGGGAGGCTCATCTCTGGGAGTCATGTCCCACACTGGGGGGAAGGTAATGTATTTATATGCTGAGTTTGGCTTGGAGAGAGGCCACATTTGAACAACAAGGAGGCTCCCAGGAGGTAACTCTTAGGTACCCTATAATACTAGGCTAAGTTTCCATTTCAAACGTAAAGGTTCATAAGCACAGTCATCAATATCAAGGACTTGTCAATGGACCATCTTTCTTCACTAGTCATTGCCCCTGTACTCAGGGGATTCTTGCTGTTCCATTAGAGAATGTGGCAGAGCTCCCCAGGATGGGAATTTGATATACTTTCAGTTATTGTGTGAATTTCCACCCACTGTGACATTGGCCCATGAATATTTGAACACATTTATATGTATGCCCAGGTGAGCTTCCTCCCATGTATCGCCCATCACAGACACCCTGCACCAATGATCCTCCCCTGCCACAGTTGTAACCCTTCTGTGATCCAAAACTTCTTCAAAAATGAAGCCAATAAAATAGCCAAATACAATTAAGAAGATGAATAACAATAGCTTTAAAAATAAAAAATAAAATAACAAAATTTTTTTTTAAAAATTTGGGATAATAAAAAATAATGAAAAAAATATTTTAAAAAAATTTTTGGACATTTTGCCTTTCATCACTGTAAAATCTATTGTCCTATATGCACAGTGACATTTTCTTCTGTGTATTCCCCCAGTGTCTTACTTTTTGATATTTCTTCAAAGAAGTTTTAGGTTATAGAAAAGTCACATACCAAATACAGGGGACCTATCATCCTCTCCCTTTTCCCAGATTTTACTTTTGAGAAAGCTTTGGTCGGTATCCTTGCAAACTTTGATTAGTCTTTCACCATTAGATTTTTTTTTCAGTATTAAAAGATTATTTAATTTTAAACTATTTTAATTACATAAATAATACATATAGTGGCCAAAACATTTTTCCTGCAGTCTTTTAAATATATTTATGTAGTTTAAAATCCTGCTATTCATTCAGTCTTATATTCCACTCTATTTAATATTCATTTGACATATGATTGTAGGAACATTTTCTTCCTTTTTAGATATTTATGTGGTGTTTAAAAAAACAAATTAGAATCATACAACGCATTTTTTTTTTTTGCCATTTATTAGAGAAGTTGTGTGTTTGTAGAACAATCATGCGTAAAATACAGGATTCCCATATACTAGCCTATTATTAACACCTTGCATTGGTGTGGAATATTTGTTTCAATTGATGCTAGCACATTTTTATAATTATATTATTAACTATAGTCCCTGGCTTAATTTAGGGTTTACTGTTTGTGTAGTATAGTTCCATGGATTTTTTAAAAAAACTTTATTCTGTTACCATATATACAATCTTAACATTTTCCTTTTTGATCACATTCAGATTTATATTTCAGTGCTCTAAGTTACATTCATAATGGTGTGCTGCCATTTCTGTCAAAGGATCCATGATTTTTTACTGGAAATTTTTATTGGTGAAGTTCTCTGTTTTACTGGCTTGATTTTTCTTTTATTAATTGGTTTGTAAGAATTTGTTATAATGTGTATGAATTGTCAGATACATATATTGCAAATATCTTCTGTGGCTTATTTTTTTGATGAACAGAAGTCTTTAATATTAATGTAGCCCAGTTTATCAATTTCTTTTTTTTTTTTTTTGAAGCAGTTTTATTGAGATATATTCACATACAATACAGTCTATCCATGTGTACAATCAATGGCTTTTAGTATAATCACAGTGTTGCACATTCAAATATTTTGTGGTGATGAATATCAGTTTATTTATGGTTAACTATTTTGTAGTCTTTATTGATATATGTCATATATTGATATATGTATACAATATGAGGTCAGGGTCCAATTTTTCCCCCGTATGGATATCTAGTTGATCTAGCACCATTTATTGAAAAGGTTATTATCCCTTCCCCACTGCACTGCAGTGTCACTCTTGTCATAACTCATGTGGCCTCATATATTTATATATGGGAATGTTTCTGGACTCTGTTCTGTTCCGTTTATCTGTTTGTCTATCCTTGTTCCAATACCACAATGTCTTAATTATTATTATAACATTATAGTAAGTCTTCCGACTTTGTTCTTGAATATTGCCTTGCCTATTCTAAATCTTTAACTTTTCTGTAGAAATTTTAGAATCAGCTTGTCAATTTCCACAAAAAAACAAAAACAACAACAACAAAAAAACTGCAAAAGCCGGGATTTTGTTTGGAATTGCATTGCATCGGATTGAGGAGAACTGACCACTTTACAGTATTGTGTATTTCAATCCATGAAGAAGTTATATCGCTCCACTTGTTTAGTTGTGACTAATTTCTTTTAAAGAGATTTTGCATTTTCTGTGTAGCGGTCTTACGCATCGTTTGTTTGATTTATTCCTGATTAGTGGTTGTTTTTGATACTGTTGGAAATGGGATATTTTAAATTTTTGTTCTGTTATTTTTTATGCTAAGCATATAAAATATTATATATTCTTATATATTATCCTTGGGGCCAATAGCCTGATAAATTCACTTTTAATTGCAATAATTTATATATAGATTTTTTTTGAGTTTTCTAGATATATAATCATACCATCTTTAAATAATGCTAGTTTCATTTTCTCTTTTCCAAACCACATGGCTTTTATCTCTTTTATCTTGTTTTATTGTCTAGGTCCTCCATTATAATGTTGAGTAAAATGTTAAATATAAAGGATACTTACTATAGGATTATTTAGGATACTCTATCAGATTAAGGGAGTCATTTTCTTTTCCTACTTTAAGTGTTTTTCTCATAAGAGGATGTTGATTATATGACTTTTAACTTTTATTCTGGTAATATGTTAATCTACATTGATTGATTTTCTACAAATATACCATCAGTGCAACCCTGGAATTCATCTTACTTGGTTGTGATATATTGTCCTATTTATATAAAGATAAGGTATAGTTATTAAGATTTTGTTTATGCATTTTGTGTTTATGTTCAGGAGAAGTACTAGCTTGTACTTTTCATTTTATGTATTCTTATCAGTTTTTATTACCAAGTTTATGCTTGCTTCATAGGATGATCCTTTTTTTCTTTTTCTTTGTGTTCTGGAAGAGTTTGTGTAAGACTGGTATTATTTCTAACCTATATGTTTGGAAAAATTCACCAATGAACTCATTTGGGCTTGAAATTTTCTTAATGAGTATATTTTTAATACCAGGTTTAATTTCTTTAATAGATCTAAGACCAATCTATTTTTTCAATCTCTTATAATAAATTTTGTTAAATAAGATTTTGTCCAGTTTATCTAAGTTTCTCTTCATTGTTTTAATGACTTTTGGATTTGTAGTGATGTTATCCTTTCACCCCTTATATTGGATATTTACTCTTTTTCTTGATTAGTCTTCTGATTTTGTCTTTTCAGTTCACATGTGTTGATTTTCTTTATTAATGGTTTCTGATCCTATCTTTATTATTTCCTTTTTCTATGGATTTAATTTGCTTTTTTAGGATTCTTATGATGAATGCTTGGATTGAGGATTTTTAACCTTTTCTAACAAATGAATTAAATCATAACTTTTTCTTTAAGCATAGCTTTAGCTTCATTTCCTGAGAAACAGTATTTTTATTTTCATTATTATTTACTTAAAATATCTTCTACTTTCAATTTGATTTATCCATTGAGTGATGGATTATTTAGAAGTTGACTCAGTATCCAAACAATTCCGAATTTTTATCTTATACTGTGATCAGAGAACTTATTCTGTATGATTTGAATATTTTGAAAATATTTTAAATTTGCTTTATGGTTCAGCAAATGTGTCAATTTTGGTAAATGATTCTTGAGCATTTGAAAAGAATAGATATTCTTTAGTCAGTAGGTAAAGTCTTTGTTCCATTTAAGTCAAATTTTTATTCTTTTCTAACACTCCTTTTTTTTTGTCTGTTTGAATTTTTCTGCTTGTTTTATATGAATACAGATTTGACTGTTTCTCCTTTTAAATATTTTAATTTTAAAAGGAATATCTGAGACTATTAGGTGCATAGAAAATATGATTGTTTTATTTTCCTCTTGAATTGCCTTTTTAAAAAATTTGAAACATCTATAGCTCCTGTAAAACTTCTTACCTTAAAAATTATGTAATGTGAAACCGTAGAACTTTCCATACATACTTGATTAGGATCATATGTATTGTAAGGCATATATGACCATACTAATGTTCAACTTTTCTTTGTCTTTATAATTATAGTATGTTTCTTGTAAACAGCATATAGTTGGATTTTAAAAACTTAAATCTAACCAGTCTTATCTTTTAAAGGTTAAATATTTAATGTTATTTAGTAAATAACATTAAATATAATTATTGATATATTGGTTTTAAATCATCTTATTTTTCCTACTTATCCCATCCATTCTTTTTTTCCCTTTTTCTTTTTTTTTAATTCATTCATGTAGATTTTATATTCTATATATAAATTATATATTATCTATATAATTATAAAGTTCTTTCTTAGCCTTTTAAATTATATTATAAATTAGTATTGTTACTACATCCTAGAAAGTACTAAGACTTAAAATGCTTTAATTCTGCTAACTCTTGTGCCTTTTTGGCTGTTATTGTCATGAATCTGAGTTTGATGTTTAATTTTACTACTCACAAGTTACCTTTATTATTGTTTAAGGTGTCAGTATTCATTTAGCTTTATACACATTTTTACTCTACCCAGTACTCTTCAGTTCTTTATTAGTGAATATTCTTCCATCTGTGATCATTTTTCTTCTTTCAGGAGAATTCCCTTTTGGTGCAGGTCCATTTAAATTAAATTCTCTTGGAATTTGCTTGAAATGTCTTTGTTGCTCCTGAATTTTTCAAGACAATTTTCACTTGTAGAGAACTAAAGGTTAGCAGTTTTTCTTTTCTTTTAGCATTTTAATGACTTTGATGAGTTGTACCATTATCTTTTGGCTTTCATAGTTTCTCTTGTAAAGTTATTAGGCTTTTCCTGTTGCTTATTTAAAGGTAATGTATCTTTTCTCTGTGTCTGCTTTTAAGACTTTCTTTTTGTCTTTCATATTCATTAGCTTTAATATGATGTGCCTAGGTGATCACTTTCTTTTTCAGAAATGTTTTTTCTTTGCATAATAGAACTTCTTAAATCTATATTTAAAATCTTTCTTCTGTTTTGAAAATATCTCAACTGGCATATTTTCAAATATTGCTCTGTCTTACTCTATTTCTTCTCTTAGGAGTTCTAATTACAGGTATGATTTACCTCTTTTTTTTCCTTTAACTATATCCTGTAGATATTCTTTGTGTCCCACATTCTTTTTATTTATTTTTTTTTTTGTGCTTTCCATCAGTTTTTTCTCTGTACTTTACTCTAGATATTTTCTAAATAGCTGCCTTCTAGTCACTAATCCTCTTTCCAGTTGTGTCTAATTTGCCATTAAACCCATCCGTTGAATTCTTAATTTTAGTGTTGGTATTTTTCAGTCCTATAATTCCCATTTGATTCTAGTTGTATATTCACTTCTCTGGTTAAATTTTCCTTTTTCTCATCTAATTTCTCTTATACCTCAATAATAGTCATTTTAAAGTCTGTTTCTGATGGCAACAATATCTGGATCACCTGTAGATCTGTTCTATTGTCTGTTTTCACTCTGTTGGTTTTTTGATCATTTGGGTATGTCTACTCATATGCATGGAAATTATTGATTTGAATGCTGGACATTTAGTGTGAAAAGCTGGAGAGACAATCTCCTTCAGAAAGAATTTAGTTTTCCTTTTGTTAGCAGTTTGAGTAAGGGTAGATCACCTTAATCCAGAAATGAATTGAGGTATTAATGAAGCAGAAATTCAGTCTTTCTGAATAGTGTTCTCTTTCCAATTTTTACTTTCTCCCAGGGTAACCCTTCAAGAGTCTTATTTAAAAACAGGAGTTGTTTACAGAGGCTCCTCTTTCTTGGCAGAATATGGATTTCAATTTTTATCTCCTCAATGTGAGTGTCAAAAGCTTTCCTTAGCTTTTTACACTCTTAGCAACATCTTTCTATTTGGTTTTTCAGCCTTCTTTACACTCACCAGTTGAGGATTTGGCAAATGCTTTGAGCACAATAAGTGCATGTAACCTTAAGTTTACTTTATTGTGATCTCTTTTCTCTATGATTTGGGTTGCCTTGGTAGTACTGAATATCAATTTTTGTCTTTCCCACCTCCCTGAGATTGCTAAAACCTCTTGTTCACAGCTTACTGTTTAGTCTCAATGCCTTCCTTCCTCTGTGGACTGGCAAATGTCTGAGGCAAAAAAGTAGCAGAACAAATTTTGGTTTACTTTTAGTGCTTTCCTTTATCTGGCCCCACAAGTCCTGTTTGCCTTTATTTATTTTCAGATTTGTTTTGCAGCTCTTAACATTGCTGTAATTTGGAGCGTTGGTGTAATTCAAGCTATCATAGCCTGAAGCTGGACCCCTTTCCTTTTTCTTTTTTTTTTTTAAAGATTTATTTATTTTATTTTATTTTATTTATCCCCCCCTTGCTGCTTGTGCTGCTGTGTCCATTCGCTGCGTGTCTTCTCTGTGTCTGCTTATCTCCCCCTTGCTGTGAGGTCTTCACAGCGCTTTGCGAGCCCACAGCGCCTTGCGAGCCCACGGCGCCTTGTGAGCCGGCCTGCCCTCACAAGGAGGCGCAGGGAAGCGAACCCGGGGCCTCTCATATGGTAAACGGGTGCTTTATCCATTGCGCCACACCCGCTTCCTGCTGTGAGGTTGCTGCATCAGCCCACTGCACCTCTCAGGCCGGCGTGCCCTCACAAGGAGGCCTCGGGATGCGAACCCGGGCCTCCCATATGGTAAACGGGGGCCCTATCCACTGAGCCACACCCGCTTTCCACCCCTTTCCTTTTTGTTTTAAATTAATTAGTATGATGAAATATCACAAGATCTGAATGCAAATATAAAAAAAATTACAAATATCTTAGGTATGTGTTCAAGGAGTATAAAATGCAAAGAAATGAAAGTCACCTATCATGATTTTAATGTTTAGAAAAATTTGTTTAAAATTTATTTCTAGTACTAAAGTATAGATGTTGCTTATTTGGTGAATCAGTTATGGTTATTTTAATTTTACTCTTGAGCACTTCCAACATTTTTACAAATAAAAACCATTCCTGTTTTTTTTTTTTTTCTTTTCCTTGTCTGTCTTTTCCAACCTTCCTCCCTGCAGCATACATTAGGAAACTCATTATTTCAACTGTAAGTCAATTGAATTTTTGTCTATTCAAGCCTGTATTTGAAATAATACTACTTAAAAATACCATGCATATGAGGATATATGTATGTGTGGATATATCCTGTATGTTAGGATAGATGTTCATGTATACATATGAAGATTTATGTATATACTTTTCAATTTTTCCTTTTTAAAATCTTAAAGAGAGACCTCCATGTCCTTGATAATCTTTTTCCAAAGTTTAACTTTTTGGGAATTTTAATGGCATTTCAGGGCTTCTTTTTTTGTGGTTTATAAAATTAACTCGTGTATTTTTTGAATTACATTATAAATAATAGCCAATCATATATGGTAATTTAGTAACAATTTCTGATACATCTATAACTCTTATATTTTAACTATTTCTGTTAAACCTACTTTTTTCACCAAAGTGTATTATGCCATCATCTCAAAACATGAAGATGAAATTTAATAGCCCTGAAAATTTCTGGCAGAAATTTTTTGGCATTATGTTATTTGCAATTATATGCTAGAAAACATAGGTTTGGGAAAGTTTAATGTTAAGAATTTTTCCCAGTGTATGCTCATTTAATCTTTTTTTCATAGACATGTGCCATATTGATATAATAAATCTATTTATTTAGCCAAATACACTAACCTTTTTGTATTTTAAGTCATATTTTCAAACAATTTATTTAAGTTTTTCGCAGTCCAAGCTGATATAAACATGCATCTTATTTCCAAAATAAAAGGTGGACTTATCAGCTGCTCTTTTATATTTTCTGTAAAAGCAGACCTATTCTGATTTAATCAGAGCTTTCAGGATTTATTTACATAGTTTCACAGATGCAAAATCCCTGGAGCTCAAAGTCACAGAGCTTAGTTTTACGTTAATGTATAAGTCTATACTGTTTTATTTTTAAGGGTAAGATCAAAGAAATTGAGGGCCAAACAATTATTTAAAAATAGCACTGCAGGAAATGTGACCCAAGGAATACACTACTCATCAGTTACACATGTGAAAATTCTCTCAATTCCAGAAGTGGAAAAAGTCTAACCCCTTCCCCCACTCCCCTTGTTATTGCTGAAGATCGCTATAAATCTATGTACCAATACATTCTACTCATGTAATCATACTAGTAAGAGGAAACAAAGATAAGAGTAATTTTTAAAATTACATAGTGGTTTAACATTCAAAACTGGGCTGGATGTCTTTATTCTCCTTACACCCCAGGGTCAACTCCCTCACTAGCCATGATGCTTCCTTCCTGATTGGGGACATTGTGAGTGAATTCCTTTCAACTTCCCTCCTTGCTACCTCAAGGGCCTACTTCAGCTACCCTCTCTTCTATTCTGTGTTTTAGGAGGAAAATTAAATAAACCTGTGATCTTGAGCATCCTTTACCTAATTCTTCTATTACTTTAATTTTTTATACATTGAAATTTTAGTTATGTTTTTTTTACCAGGGGCTGGGGATTGAATCCAGGACTTTGTATGTGGGAAGCCAGCGCTCAACCACTGAGCCACATCGGCTTCCTTGAGTTGATTTTATCATTTGTTTTGCTTGTTGTTTGTTTTTGTTTTTTTCAGGAGGAACTGGAACCAAACCCAGGACCTCCCATGTGGGAGGCAGGTGCTCAACTGCTTGAGCCACATTACCTCCCTATTTATGGTTTTTTACTCTCTGCTTTCAAACACAATCACATTGCTCTACAATGAGTTGCTTGCCTCCATCCTGCTTTCCTCTCTTGCTACTATTCTTTATTTCTTACCTTGTAACCAGTACACTTCTTTAAAAAGTTATCTCCATCAAGTGTCTCTACTTACTTAATTCCTTTTTTCCTCCCAACCCTGAGGTTGATTTCACTCTCATTCCTCTCCTAACCTGGTGTCTCATAGGCCACTGTTGTCCACGTGGTGAAGATACGTCAGTGAACTTTTACTAATCCTCAGTCTCTTATACTTCTCTGTAGGTAATGTCTACCTTTAATTCTCTTAGCATTGGCTTTATGTTATTTCTCTTCTGTTCATTCTTTTCCTGTCTTTCCAGCTGCTGATTCTTAATTTCCTTTGCTAACTCTCTTTCTGCATCCTGAAAGTGAATTTTTACAAAATTTTATATCCTTGGGTCTGCACTTCATTACTTAATGCTGTTTTCCACTCCCACACCTTTAGCTACTACTGGTATTTACAACCCTGGTTTGGCCCCATCCTTCGAGCATTAGCCTGTCATTGTAGCTAACAGTTCAATGGTAATTAAGTTCTGAGTTCTAATAAAATTAAAAGTTTATTAAGCTCACTAAAGCTTTTCTCCTGTCTTCTCTGTATTGTTAAAAATATCTGCACTTTCTTAGACAGCAATGTTAAAATATATTGGAATTACATAAAATTCATGCTTTCATTTGTCATCGGACACTGAGTTTAGGACTTCTGCCGTGTCTGCTTTGTCCGCCTCCTCATAATGTTCCCCATTGCTACCACCCACATTCTGGCCCTATTTTCATGGTTAATTGCAACACTTGCTTTAACTCATCTTGCTGCATAACAACTCTGCTTTCTCTACTATTCCTACGTTGAGTTGCTAAAATGATCACTGATCATGTCGTTCTCTGACTGCCGACCTTGGCATCTTTCTAAGTGCGCAGAAGTACAACCATCACCCAACATCTACGTTTCTGTGTTTGACATGGTACTTTTTCTGCCTCTGAATCTTTGTCTTTACTTTTCCCTCTTCCAGAAATACTCCTTGCCATATCTGCCTATTAATCTTGCATATGTTTTTGAATACTAAACTTTAATCTTACATGTAATGATTTTCAAATATGTCCACAACTCTTCAATACTCATCTCTCCCTTTCCCCTTGAGTGTGGACTAGACTCAGTGCCTCCCTTCTAATGAGTAGAATATGGCAGAAGTGATGGTGTCATCAGGTTATAAAGGTTTGCTCTCTTTTGGATCACCTACTAGGGAGAAGTCAGCTTCTGTGTCATGAGATCACTCAAGCATTTTATATAGAGACCCATGTGATGAGGAACTTAGACTTCCTGTCAACACCCATGTGAGACAACCCTCTTGGAAGCAGACGCTTCTTCCCTGAGCCAATTTCAGATTCCACAGCTGATAAGTGCAACCTCATAAGAGGCCCTGTGAGTCAGAAACACCTAGCTAAGTCACTCAGATTCCTTACCACAGACACTGTGAGGTGATAAATGTTTGTTGTTTTAAGCCACTAAGTTTGCGGAGAGAGGGATAATTTATTATAAGGCAATAGATAACTAACATAATATATTTTCTAGGAAATATTTCCCTGATCTCTACTAGAAAAATGAGATTATTCCTGAGAATTCCCTTGATTTATATCATGGACATATTCCTTGTGACAGTCTATTCATTTTGTGGTTATTTGTTAATACATTTTATAATTTGGTGTGTTAGGGCAAATTTTTACCAGTCTGAACTGTTTAATAAACAATGTAAATACCCAAGAGCTTAAAATATGAGCCAAATTCTGACATCCATTCAGTAACTTAACACTTTATATCTTGGGAGAGTTTTAAATATGAATGTTTACCTTCACCTGATAACTCTTAAAAGAGATTCTTAGCACCTTAAATTTCACCATTTTTAATTGTAATGAATGTCCACCATACAGGAACTGGTTAAAGCCCTATAATTCTACTAAATCAAGCTACATACAGAGCCAGTTTCTAAATTAAATCTAAGATTCAATACCTGAACAATGTGATATACAGGGAAAATGGATCTTTTCATAAGAACATTCTGATTTTTTTAGTCCCAAGTGTTCTCCTTTGATAATATTTATATGCAGAGAAATATGTAAGGAGCTTCTAGAGAGTTCTTTATGGTACAATAAATAATTCACATATATTCGTTATTTATGTATATGTGAGGCCTCAATATTTATTAAAATAGCCATGCTATATCTCTCCGCTTTGGAAGTGATTTGGCAATTCTATCACTTTAAGTATTATAAATGCAAGATAATTGGTTCTTTTCACCTTATTTTAACCTGAACTAATATATTTTTTGGAGGTCAAAGAACAATATTCTAATTATTCCATGAAGGAAACTATGATCTTTTCCATTTGGACTTTCATATTTGTCTGCAGAGGGTTAATTTAAGGATATGGGAGAAGAGTCCTTTCAGGGCTCGTATTTATTAGTGTGTCTTTTTTGCTTTAATCACATAAATGCTGAAGTATGTGTAGCCAATGACTTTCAGTGACTGGATGTCCATTGCTTTAAGTGTCACTCCCAAGTTTTCCATATCTTATTTCTGTAAGTAGTGGATCTGCCAAGAATTTGTAAATTTCAAGTCCTAGGAAACCTTCTTATCCTGATAGAATATCCTGATAGAATAGTTAGATGGTATATATGGTCTATTTGTATCCTGATGAATCTCTTGACTTTGTTTAAGAAGACAGTCTCATAGGTAAAATGGGAAAACATGTTCTACTTTGTGTAACTTAACATATGTATGTGGTGGTGTCTGTCAAGGAAACACATACACATAAAACAAAATGTACAAATCTAGGTTATGCAGGTGTCTTATAATCAAGAGAACATACTTGAAGAGATTTTAATTAAGAATTTGTGTCATCTTAGGGAACTTAAGAAACAGAACTCTACAGTGGGTTGTCCCCAACCAACTGGTGTTTAAATTAATATTTATGTTTTTTATTAATATAGAATACAGAGACAACTCCTTAAGTTTCTGTTTAGTAGATGGCATATTGGAAAGATAATAAGCCCTTGGGATTTTAGATTCTTATTCAGATTGGCTTTGTTTGGCTAGAAGAGTATTAGAAATAAGCAGTGACAAATCTGATATTGTGCCTTTAGGAAAGAAGCTACAGAATGTATAAACATATGAGGCAGCTTAGGGCAGTGATTCTCAGCATGGACTCAGGATCTGGGGAGCCTGGCTTTGAATCTCAGCTTTACTGTTTTTAGTTTTTACTATATGCTTGGTATGATACTTCATGCTTCAAAGAGTATTTCATTTGATCCTTGAAAACACTACTGAGAATGTATTATTCCTATTTTTTCAGATAAAGAAATTGAGATTTGAAAATGTTAAGTAATTTGACCATGGTCAGCAGCTGATGTGCATTGGATCCAAGACTAGAAACTAATTCTTTGACTCTAATGCCTGAGTCTTAACTCATATACCAACCGTGTCTTTAAAAATAGCACATTGCAGTGAACTTATAACCCAGAAAGGATGTAGGGAAAGAAAAAAAAAAAAAATTCAAAGGCTGATTGAGTGAGGAGCATTACAAAGATATATGGAAGGAACTATCCCTATTGAGCCTGGGGAGGAAAAGTTTCATTTGACTGGAGGAAACATGTTCTTGGGAAGGTGAAGGGATAGATTTGATACCATTTCAAGTCTCTTCAGCCTTTATCATTTTGTCCTTGCATAATATTCTATTTACTTCCTTGAGACTTGTACATTTCATTTTATAATATATGTGTTTCTTTTATATCCTCAGGTAGATAGACCAATTTGTGTTTCTGGCTTTTACTTTGAAAAGCAATATGTATTCAAAAACAGTTGTTGATTCGGAGAGCTTCAACACATACATATCAAGGCATCATATTTTCTGAAAATAAACATGGGAAGTTCATGTTCGTGTTTTTTATTTTGTGTTGTGTAGAATGGTTGCTTCAGTTGAGAGAGGCTTCAACTGAATTGGGGAAAATGGGTTCTGATACCAATAATATGCGGTATCAGTCCAGATTAATCACATCCACTGAGTAACTTCATTACAACACCTAGATTAGTATTTGAGAACTGGATACTTTAGCCTAGCCAAATTGACACACTAAACTGACCATGACACATGGCATAGTTAAACAAAAATCGTTGGTTAAAAAACGTCATCAGTTTTGGTTAAAGCAAATGTAAAATCATAACATGCTACTTTTCCACGTTTGGCTGCCTGCTTATAGCATCCATCTTGAATGGTTCAGAGAACCAAGAGGTAAACAAATCAGCCCCAGAGTGGCCAGAATAGATATTGTTACCATAAGCACGGCTATTTCCAATAGAAGGGCCTGCCCAATCCTGCACCGTAAAGGAGAAACACGCCTCTCGGTGAGAAGGTGATTTATTGCAAGTGCACAAGCGAAAACTGGGAGCATCTTCCCCAAATCAGTTCAAAGTGAGAATGGAAGCTAGGGTTTTTAATGGCAAAGAAAAAGGGAGCAGGTGAGAAGAAAAACAAGTAAAAAACAAACAACAACAAAAAAACGAGTGCTGCTTCCAGGGATCTTGTGAGGAAGGTATGTGCAGTTTCTCAGTTCTACATCTTCTCAAGCACCTCAAACTTGTCCCTGGTTTCAGCGGCTAATAAACCACAGTGTATACGTTGTTGGGTGCCTACATGCAAGGTCTTCGTGACGCCTTTATTAGCCGACTGCTCAAGGATATCAAGCTTCTTTGTCTCTGAGAAAAATTACAGATCTACGGGGTCATAAGGTGCCCCTGACACCATACTGTCTGGTTTTACTTTGAGACGTTATCTTATTCCTGTAAGCAAAACTGAGGTCTGGTTAATATCCTTCACGGAACTAAGTGCAAAGAGTAAACTTCTAAGATTAGATTAATAGAAAACTAGCTCATTTAGTTTTCAGGAAGGATATTAGAAGATCCAGAGCTGCTTAAATGAGGACATTTTAATTAAGTATACTTTCTGGCTATCAATATGGTGGAACAGGCCTTTGGGTCCTCCCCAGAGTCCACTTACCTTTATTTTACATACAATTTGAATAAGCTCCCTGCTCTTTCTAACTGCAGATCTGATTGTAAGTATTAAATTAGAACACAGGAAGCCACAATGAGAAGAGAAGGAAGTGTTCTGATGGCAAGAGTAAAACTATAAAGTGTAAAAAGTATGTCACAGCACAGAAGCGTAGCAACTGCCACTTTCAACACCCATAAAAGTTGTCTTTGTGTTAGAGCACATTTAAGTGACAACAGATTTAAATTATGTTCAATATACTATGTTTGAGAAGGTAGGGAGGGATATTCTATATTTAAGTGTGCTTTCCCTCTAAAATTAATAGAATATAAACAACACAGATAGTCTTGTTATACTTAGACATCTTGGACAAAACTCTTGGAAGGAACTTCTTTAATACAAATAAATTATATCTGTTAAAAATTAAATACAATTGTATTTTTATAGGCAGGCAACTTTAGATTCTTACAGCTAATGCAGAAACAATAAGAATGCAAAATAGTTAGAAAATACATAAGACACCTTCCTGTTAGTGTTTTACTATTTAGCTCGAAATTGTCTTTCAGTAGTCACTTCATCTTTTTTATCAGCATCATCGTCCTCACTGTTGTTTCTGCTGCTGTTATTTTTCTATTCAACACTGCTGCATTCCTTCCCATGTCCCTCTCTCTGAGATCCTTTAGGCTATTCGCTAACTTCTGACAGCCCTGGGGACATCTTTGCCAGCCAGTACTGCTGCTATGCTGGTGAGGCAGTAACACTTGTTATGACCTAATAGAGGGGAAAAAGTGCCATCTGGATGGTGGAGAAACCACAAATGGGAAACAGCCATGGGTACCATGATTAATCTAAAATAATATTTATAATTTTCTTACTGATAATGAAAGCCTTGATTGCATTGCTATGTCATCTGAGTAGTTTAAATGTTATAAATAGGAAAGCTTTTAAATGAGTTTAAAAGTTTCTCACACTTGCTTTTATATATTATTTTATTCTCTACTGATAGGGACAGAGGGCTCAGAAAATTTTCTTAGAACTTTTGACAAAAGTTCTAATAATTTTCATCTGAAAAATTCTGAAGATGTCTGTTAAAAGGCAAAACAACACAAAAAATTGACTGTTAAGTTAGCTGTCAAATTCGGGTCAAAAATTTTAAGTTTTTCTTTGGCAGATTTATATTCTGGAATTTCTTATCACTCTTCCTTTTTGGACTTGTAAGATGGTGTGATAATAAAAAAAGAAATGTAAGCAGCACTATGCTATCTAGCAGAAAAAGAATAGAACAGATCACATACCAGTTCACAGCCAGCAGTGCTTTAGGCCAGGAGGTATGGATTAGACAAGTGTAAAATAGAAATCGTGCCTGAACTATTTTCTTAATCAGCAACTTTAAACTTTAAGGAGTTTTGAATTTATAATTATGAAAATAATCAATCATTTATTTGGGCAAAAGAGAAGATCTGAATGACTGAAGAAAATATGTGAATTATTACACATTTTTAACTAGCATTATCAGAAATTGAAAAAATTTGTGGTAACACCTATACTCCTTAGTTGTGCACATGTGTATGTGTGATGTGTGTATATGTGTGTGTGTGTGTGTGTGTATAAAACATGTTTCCTCTTGCCTTTCTATTCTCAGGTTGGTCTTACTTAGAGTGGCTAATGCTATACTCTTCCTCCTTTGAGTGTTTACCTAAAATTGCTGTCCTAAAAAGGATTTCTGAGGATCCAACATAGGTTTTTCTGTTTTGCTCCTTGGAATTAATGTCTAAGATGGACATTATGCTTCTGGTGTACCTGGAATCTGCCTCTTGTTGCTTTCAAATGCTTTCTCCTCCCAAGTTGTCCCTAGTTCAAAAAGGAATTCTCTGCCAGCCCAGCAGCAGTGCAAGGAATAACAGGATTCCTTGGCAGACTCATCACTAGCTCTGTTGAGGAGTGAAGCAGGGTCAGGTGCTCTCTGCATTTTGCAGGACTCAGAGGTAAAGATGACTGGTCTTTCTAGGTCATTTGTTACTTGCTGAGATTTGAAACAAGGGTCAGGAGAAAGAAGCACGACCTACCATCACCAGTTCAAGGTCTCTGTCTTGGGATTCAGCTAAGGACCCATATACCTTAAACTCAGTCTTCCCAAACTGAACTCCTTATCTCTATACCACTTCCAAAATTGATATTCTACTTATATTTTCTGGCAAGGATAATGGTGCATCCATCTAACTGTTTATTCAAAATAGTAGCCTTGAAATCAAATTTTTAACTCCCACTTTTCCCTTACATTCCCCACCCCCATCCAAATTTTTATCAAAACCTGTTCTTTCTGTCCCCAAAATCTATCAGCTTAGTTCTGTCTTCTCTATTCCCAGGACTTTCTACTCCAAGCTTGCCTAGTTTCTTGCCTACCCTGCTTCAGGAATCTCTTATTTCCCTGTTCTTCAGTATTCTTTCCTGGTAATTTGTTCTCAATCAACAAGTTTTAGTTAAAATGTGTTCTCTGCTAAGCATTCCCTGAACTTCTCAGGTTAAGTCAATATTACCTTCTATACACATCTTCTGTAGCACTCAATCATGCTGTGATTTAAATGTTTGTTTATGGCTCTGTCTCTCCACTAGACTTTGAAGTCCTTGGGGAGAGGACTGCATCTTATATATTTTTTAATTCCTGGCTCACGGTAAATGCCCAACACCTTTCTTAAATAGAAATGAGAAATAGAAAAGGTGGGTTCTGATTCATTGTGAAAACCAAAGTTAGTGATGTATATTCATAAAGTGGAAATTGGGAAGGCTTTATTCATATTTTTTTAAACTAATATTTGCACGCACCATTTGGGGGAGTGAGAGAATAAAATAAAATTTTTTCTAGACATTTTCCCCTAAGCATTTTAAAAATCATAACAAGAGTAATTTTGCACTGAGGTATTAGTATTCATTAGTAGCAGCAAATACAGCCACTCTATACTTGATTCAAAATACACATTTTATCTTTTTCATACCTGATCATTTTAGGTTCTCTTCAACTTGGTTCTGTCAGTGTTCTGTTCAGTAACTAGTGGAAATAGCTAAACTGAATGCTGGTTAAATGTTCATTCTTAGATTTTGGTGATTGAAGCTAAATAATACATAGCACAATTTTTAATCACAGTGAATGAAATGATTCAGGTTAAAACAAACAAACAAAAAAAACACCTGATATATGAAACTTGTTAAAATAGTTTATCCCATGATAGATAGTTTAGAGATAATGAATAAGAGTAATATCACATTTGAATATACTAAGACTTTGTCAACTTGCATTTGATAGGTGAAATATAATTATGTATATGAAGGTAATAATGTAATCATTATTGCATACTTCAGTTTAATGGTGGGACTTTCCAGCTTTTTGTATCTTCTTAAATAAAAAAGCATAATATAAAAGCAGGAACAAGGATCCTATCTCTATTTGACCATTGCCTTTCAGTGAATGGAATAATGGAAGAGAGTGAGGTACCACCAGCCTTATCCCACCCAATGGTAGTACAGAAGAATGTCCAGAGACCATTTTCAAACTGCCCATTCTCCTGACCCCAGTAGGAATCACCATGCATAAAGAGAATTGTTACTTGATGGGAGTAACCTGAAGAGTATGTGGCAGAAAAAAATGAGTATACTACTATAGCCATTATCTAAGGAAGAAGTCAGCAGTTGATCTGGTTTTTCTTTCATATTTCAAAACTATTTTTAAAACATAACTTTATATTTTTTAATCCTGAAAATGAAGCATTTAAAAAAAGAAAAATATTGGTGCCACAGATTCTGTCTGTGCTGATAATCAAGTAAATGTTGATGCCTGAGGCTTAGCTAAAGGGAGACCAGATGGGGATCTAAGTGTCTGCCAGTGACATGTACACATATGTAACAAATAACATAGCTTATCCAGTGCTTGACTGGTGAAGGTTGAATTGACTCTATAGCTAGCAGCTAAATGGTGGTATGCTTCAAATAAGTTCCTTTACCAAGAAAGTGAGAGATGCCAAAACTTGTAAGCAAGTTAGAGTGCCCCATTCCGCTTAGTAAGAAAGGCTGGGAAATGTAACTGCAGAACCACAAGCACCATATCCATATGTGTAACCAGTATGTGACATTTGGCACTGGTATGCTCAATATTCAAAGCGACTCCTAACTGTGTATTCAGAAATTAAAGGACAATCCTATGTCAAAATTAAAATTTTTCAATAGAGCATGACTGTTCTTTGACACTGGTTAACTTTGCTGAGTTGCTGACAACAAAAGCTATCGTTAACACATATATGGAGCGAGCTGACGAATCAGTCCATTCATCTAACCAAACCATGATTCTTGATAGTTTAAAAACAAAGAATCTGAAGGATAAAGATGACAAATGTCTCAGAATACAATTTATATTGATCCTGCTCCACAGGCTGTTATCCTTGAGTATTGCTGCCTTCCTTTTACTATGCCTGACAAGTTTTCCTAGTCTACAAACACCAATGGAACAGGGGAATTTGCTAACCACCCAGCTCAGTATAGAATGTAAGTAAGTAAAATTGTATCAGCTTCAAAATGTTCAGCATTATAAAAAATTGTATATTTTATTGTCTTGAAACAAACATGGGAAAATCCTCTTATAATAATAGAAAGAGAGTTAATAGTCTTATTCCCTGAAACCCTTACATTAAAGAATTCCCTACATATTAAGGAATAAATAACACATCACATACTTACTGAAAGAGGCTTTTAAACATGTATTGACACAGCATTGCTTTGATACACAAGGTTAATAAAATAAGATTTATTGTTTCTTATTAAAATAACATTGCTTTTTTTATTCATTCCTTCAATATTGAAGCAAAAAGAAAAGAAACAACAGTTGCTGGCTGAAGTTATGCTGTAATTACTAATTCCTAGCCTTGAAGAGAAGTCAGTATTTTACATTCAGATCATTTTTATTAACCAGATTTATAGAGAAGCAATTTAAGGTAATTAAGCATTTTAACTCTGTCAGGTTGATGTTGTTTAGTGACAGTTGTGTCATGTGTATGACAAGAAACTAATTTAACATATTATTATATTTCCTTCTAGGAGACCCTCCTCTGCTTCCTTTTCAATCCTTTAGAGGTCAACTGTCTTCCCATTCCTGGGTGTTTCTCCTTTAGGGATGATAAGTCTGACTTAATTTCATTCATAATATGAGAATCACTTCCAGCACAGTTATTTCTTTTATCATCTAAGTCATAACAAGGGACTTGCCTTATTAGACTGAATCATTGTTCCCCATATCTTATGTTTTATTTCTGATATTGATAAGCTTTATGTTGTGAGATAGAGTAATTGTGTTTCATGATGTTTACTCTGAAAGTGTAAGCAGTGTCCTCAAATGCCCCTAATTTCCAACTCAGAGACGTTTGTGAATCTATATATTATGCATTCATTTTTCATCATTCTGGATCATATTTGCATTGTTCTGACTTTTTTTTTTCCGGAGGTAGAAATTTCTTATGTCCACTACCTACTATAAAGCATGACTTCTTCTTATCTGGAGAAAATGCCATTTGGAATTGGACAGGTCTGTCATGATATCAGACCTCAACTGTGATCATAGTATTTCTGAGACTTTTAATCACTTTGTTTTGGTTATTGGGGTGTTTACCTTTGTCCTTCTTGATTACTATAGTTATTTGTTTTTGACATTTCCCCACATTTTTATATTTGTCCTAAGATAAAAGGACCATAAAATTTCAGACAAAAATTCACCTTATTTGGTATGAGAGTTGGACTATTCTTTTCATTTTATTTCTAGTATCCTCCTAGTGGTGTCCAACATTATATATACATGTTATCTATAGCTCACTCTGGTAGAAATAAGGCTCTTTAAGATAGAATTCTTCAAAAAGTGCAGATCACTGTGTTTGCTCTGTCTGCACAAAAGAATCTTGAAGGGATCTTAAATTTTGATCTTTATGAATAAAACAAATGGCAGAACCTCAAATTGTAAGGTGAAATTTATATAGTTTATTTTTCAAAAATATATTTTAAAATACACTTTGATAGTCAGAAAAATAGTACTAGATATACTTATTATAGTAATATTCAGACAATTACAAGATGACACATGAAGGACAATAATAATAACCTGAAATCATTTTGGTGATAGTAGTTATAGACTTTTCTCTATATATTTATTTCTCTATATTTCAGTAAGTGGGTTTATATTTTACATGCTATTTTGAACCTGGCTTATTTTCAGCACTGTCTTCAGTTATATGAATGTACCATAGCTGTAGCTCTATTACTGGACATTTAGGTTGCTTACAAATGTATGTAATTATACAATGCTGTGTTGAGCTTGCAAATACATACATCGTTATACATTTCAGTATTTTTTTCTCCCAGGAAGAGTTCCTAGAATAGGACTAGTGTGGTCAAAGAGAATATACTTACTAACTGTAGAGAGCATTACCAGATTGCCATACAGGAAAATTATCTCACTTTACATTCCCACTGAGATTTCATGACAGTGCTTTATTTTCTCCTATGACTTGCTAATATTGAGTATTTTCAGTCTCTTAAATTTTTTGACAAGATGAAAGGCAAACCCTGATATTCTGTTATTTTAATTTGCATTTCTCTTTTACTGAGGTATTCAATATCTTATATGTTTATTGGCCACATGTATTGGTTTTAGTCATCTTTCTTTGGGCGGGGGTGGGGGGGTGAGAAAGAGAGAGAAAGAAAAAAAGACCAGAAAAGAAAATCCAGAGGGAATGAGAAAGAAGAGGGGAGGGATGGGGAGAAAATGAGAGAGGGGGAGAGAGAGCTGGGAAAAGAAGAAAAGATAAGACAAGAGAGATTAATATCCTGTAAGGAAAATGGAGGGAGGACATTCTGGTAAGGCATGGAAATGATTCTCAGAGGCTGCAGTGGCAATGAGCAATGTAGTTAGGGCAGGAATAAAGTAGGCAGGTTTGAGGAGAATCTGCATCCCACCTGCTAATGTCATGCTGCTTCCTCAGGGTAAAGTATTCTCTGCATTCACTCAAGTTAAAAGGGAAAGGTGGAGAAAATGATGTAGGTTAAAGCAGGGAGCATTTGCTGCAGAGAAAATGTAAGGTTGTAGAGCAGCTTGGAGCCACTGTTAGCTCCATCTGTGCCTCTTGTAGCTTCTTTCATACTACCAGGTGCCAGGGATCCACTCCCTAGGAAGTCAGTTCCCTCCCTTGCTCCAGTGTGAAGCCACTGGTGAATATATGATTGTGCTAACAGGACTAAATTAAGAATCCAAAATTGTGTTTCAATCGATCAGCCTGTTCTATCTCTGTGGAAAAGCTAAATTTCATGTAAATGGAATTTTCAAAGTACCACAACATACAGAAAGTCTAGTCATTTATACCATTAAGAGCTGATAAAAGGACCAGAACCTGTGATAGCGGCCCCATATAAGTAACATGCATGGGCTGAATTGAGCTGTTACTTGGGTATCCAATTTATCATTTACATTTAACTTAAGAAAAAAATTCTGTTTTTGACTAGACTTAGAACTCAGTCTAGTATAGTATACAATTAAAAGAAGACAAGATATTGACTATTCCCACAGTTAATAAGTGATTTAAAAACCGTGGTGAATATGTAGAGAATGTTGCTAAGAATAATGTTTAAATCCTGGTAAAATATTATGACAATCACAACACACTGAAATAGCCACTCAGAGGCACAACAGTTATTATACAATCTCTTTCATCCAATATATATTCATGAATCTTTTTGTTTAGACATTCTTCCCTGATTACATTAAAATTCATTGTTTTATGAAGTGTCAATATTCATTTGGTTCTATTATTATAATATATTTAGAGTGAACAGTACCATCAAATTTAACCTCACTACAGTTATATGAGAAAGTCTACTTTTTAATATGTGCTAAGCGTCCTTTTTTTTCCCAGCCTGTGTATTTTCTTGAATGCCGGTTAATAGCTGATGCAACTGTAGTAAAAACAGAATGTTAGAAATATATTCCAGCCTTTTTTATTGTTCTTTTAATATAGTAACGCCATGATCTAGATCATTCTTAGTTTTTAATTAAACTTAGGACTATTCTTATTATTGTTTTATTCGATCAAATGGTATTTATGAATTTGCTATTTTTGTTAGATAGTATAATTTTATTTTCTGATCTTGGAATTTTATGTAGGTAGACAACCAAATAATCCCAAAGCATTGTTAAACGTTGCTAACATAAAAAAGTTAAAATTTTCAGTTTGGTTAACTTTTTTGAATAATATTGGTAGCCATTCTCATAAGCCTTGCACTGTATCTCTTCCCTTCCTTATTCTCTTTGCTCTTATTTGATCTTTACTTTCAACTTCTATACCTAACATCTCATTAGCTTGCAACTTATGGAGCCTTCTGACAGCATGAGACTGAAGAAATAGGTGAGAACTTGATATTTTCACAGGGAATGCTTTATGAAGATTTTTAAAATGGAATCATACAATCTCAGAGTTTGAAGACATTGCAAAGATCAGAGTTGATCTAATTCATGTCTTTGCTTAATGTGTGAATTTCTTCTATTCAATTCCGAGTTCCGGTAAAACACTGTTGCCCAAATTTCACAGAGTATACTAACATTTGATGGAATCTTTATTTCAAATGCTAACACATTTTTTATATTGACTTGATAAGAGAATTGATGCCATGAATGTTTTAACAATACTTTTAGCTTGAATAATTTGCCATATGACTTTTTCTGAAGGAATGGCTTTAAACAGATGTGATATAGAACAGTTATTAAAAGCAAATCACAAGGGATAAACAATTACCATTATATATTTAAGATTCTCTTTGGCCAAAATTAAGAGGAAGAAAAGTATAAGTAGACTTGATACTTACAAAACACAAGGCAGATTTTGTTACCTCATTTGTTGGCCAATTGGAGATCTCTAACTTCATGAGAGTTTGTGAGAAAAAAATGTCTCGCAAATGATGGCAAATGTGCTATGTATAGGGTTTCTACTAATAGTAGTTGTATTTAGTTATTTCATTCACCCTCAAATTCTCCTTTCTCTATTTCTTTATTAGAAACTTATAAGCACTTCCTTTCATCAGCCATTCTATTTACACTGCTGATATTCTGAGTTCTTAAAATGTAAGTTTCTTCCATTTTGAGTTATTCCCAAAGTATGGTTCTACCACCAAGGAGAAGAGCTCCTTTAAAACACTCTGAAACATGTTTTTTTTAAAATATTCTATATACTTAAGCATGCGTGAACATATGATTTGTTTTGATTATTCTTATTGTAATTTTTTTTTTTTGAGGTACCGGGTCCAGGGATTGAACCTGGAACCTCATGTGGGAAGCTGGCACTCAACCACTGTGCTACATTGGCTCCCCTGAGTTGTTTTTTTGTTTGTTTGTTTGCTTGTTTGTTTTTTGTTTTGTTTTGTTTTCAGGAGGTACCGGGAACCGAACCCGGTACCTCCCATGTGGGAAGCAGGTGCTCAACCACTTGAGCCACATCTGCCTCCCTCTGATTATTTTTCAAACTTAACTAATGAGGTGGATTTTTCAAATATTCAGTTTTCAGCTATACATTTTTTTTTTTAAGAAAATAAATCTAACTGTAATTTTCATCCTATAAATACATACATTGGAAATTATCCATAATGAGTTTTAGGTCCATTTTGGAATAGAGCCTCTCAGACTTAGGTCCATGTCCCAGTGTGAGTTCAGGCATGGCTCTCCAAAGAGTATAGAGACAGAGTACAATTTAGTACTCACTTACCCCAGTGACTATAACATGAGGATTGCCACAACTTTGGGACTAGTATCAGAACACGGAGTATAGGTGTGTTTCAAGAATGGAACCCTGCATTGGACTATTATTTGCCTGTCATTTTGCATTAACCATATATCTGGGATCAAGTTGGATTTTATCAAAAGAGTTGGTGATCATGTCCTGGAACCTTCTCAGGTCTGCTAATTTCCCCCTCCTTCTGTCAGTGGCATGCAGTGGGAGGCATGGGTGGATGGGGCTGCTGAGGTCACATGCTGTAATAATAAAGTACTGAATTAGAAGAAAACTAGTTCTATTTATATCTTTATCACTTACTGTGTGATCTTGAATAACTCTCTCAGTTTCCATGATTTTAGTTTTTTGTTGTTACTGATGTTTGTAATTATTTGTATTAATGAATAGTGATAATACTTCTCTAGCCTAGAAAACAGGGTTATTTTGAGAAATATCATACTTACAGCATCTTACATGCAAGTGTCATTATTCCCAACTTACAGAGACCCAAGTTTTCTACATTATTATCTATAATATTTCCATTTATTACATTTAGAATATTTTTCAGGGCATACTTAATTTAAATAACAGGTGGATGACCTTTCGAGTCTTCCAGCTATTTCATACAAGTGTGCAAGCATATTACCTAGAACCAGAATACAGATAAACTTATAGTCCCTATGCTGCAACCCACCTCCTTTCCAGAACTCTGTAGATTTCAAATGAAAAGTACCGATAAGAGATTCCAGAGACAGTGGTTTATTTAGAAAATCCCTAAAGTTTTGAGGAATTCAAGAAGAAATGCAAATATTCATTTATAACAAATATTTGCTTATTTGGTATTTGACACATGCCACTGGAAAAAAAACAATAATAATTTGGAGAAACTTTATTGATAAAATATTGGTAAGTTGATGGGGATAAAAAAATGACTAAGTTAGGCTTCTTGCCCCCAGGAAGCTCATTCCTTTGGTGACAGTAATAAGTAAGCAGTGAGGCTGAATGAAATAAATGCTGTGCTAAAAGTACAAATTAACTGCAGATGGAGCATATATTAAGATGCTAAATTAATTTAGGCCCTGGTAATTGGCAAAGACTCTGGGAACAGGCCTGCATGTAACTGGGACTTCAGAATAAAGTAATTGCACTAGCATGATACTGTGAAAGAAAGTACGTGACTCAGAATGAGAGTCATGGAATATGCAGTGGGGTGTGAAGCTAAGAAAGAAAGTTAATCAGATGAACACTGAATGCCATTATAAATAATTTAGATTTGATTCTGTAGGTTGGAAGGCTGAGAGTTTCCACCTCATGCTACTTTAGATGGCTGAAGCTACAGCTCCAAATCCAGACATCTTTTCCAACCTTAATCTGCCTATGTCTGTCATTGATAATACTGACCACTGAGTCACCCAGTCCAGAAATGTGGAAGTTATCCTGAAACTTCCTCTTCATGTACCTCCCCCCTCTCCAATTGAACATTAAGTTTCATTTTTACCACCTAGTTCCTCAATATCTCTGAAACCTGCCCTCTGTTCAACAACCCTGAACAGGCTATTCTCTATCCCCATGTCCATCAGATCTAATTTCTACCCTTCTATGCCCTTCTTTGGTCTTCAGAGGCTGATGCCGTAGACTGCATTACCTGGGCTTGCTTGCTGATTACCTTTTGGGGAGGTGAAGGATTGTCCAAAGGGATGCATCAGCAGATTGGAAGACAGAAAGGAGAGAAATCTTCCCCTGGCTTGTTTGTCTTTTACCTTGCCCCCTCCCTACTTAAGTGCTGGGGTTCGTCTGCCTTGCTGGTTCCTTTAACTCTGCCCACATTTCTATAATAGCCCATTCATAAATATCTCAACATTGAAAACTCTACGGAAATTGTGTTTCCTGCCAGAATTCTGAAAATCTTCGTCAATTAGGTTAGACCCATGTTCCTGGACTTTTGCAGTGGCTTTCTAACTGGTCTTTTTGTGTCTAACTTCTCCCTCTCCAATATATTCTTCACACTGCTTTGGAAAACCATTGATTTCAAACTCAGAATGTTATGACTGTATGTAATGATAAATATACAGGACACAACATTACATAGACAAGATGATCACAGCTTTGTAAAACTATGCATATACAAAGATTAGAGGAAAATACCATTGTCCCTGGTTGTGAAATTTGCTATATTCTTATCTGCTTTTCTATAATTTTTCCTCAGAGGAGACTCAGGGTTGGCGGTAGAAATTGAAAGTGTGTATGTATATGTGTGTGGGGGGGTAAAATAGAAGAATACTTTATAAATTTCTTCATGTTGTAAGAATGTCTGTAACTAGCTTTTTTTTTTCCCCAACCAGATGGCAGAATTGAAAGAAATGTCCCTAAATATTACTTAGGAAAATTTGAGTTCATTATTTGAAAGGCTAGGCCCATAAGACATTAAGTCTAAGAGAAGAGTGAGATGGAACTTTAACTGGATAATTAGTGATAAACGAATCTGAAGAAGTGACATTATGAGCTTTTTTTATTTTTTTTATTTTTTTTTTTATTGTGGGTAAAAATCAAATTTTTCACAATACATACCAATATTTGTAAAATGATGTATGAATACATATGCATATATGTGCATTTGTTTACATAAATGTTATTTGTTTTATATATATATATATATATTTTGTTTGTTTGTTTGTTTGTTTGTTTTAAAGGTGCTTAGATTACCTAAATATTACTCAGAAATTACAGGGATTCCCATGTTCCCCACCGCCCACACCTCCAACAACATCCCTGTGGAGAACAGTTTGGCGATTCCTCAGAAAACTAACAATAGATCTTCCATATGATCCAGCAATTCCACTACTGGGTATATACCCAGAAGAACTGAAAGCAAAGACACGAACAGATATATGCACGCCAATGTTCATAGTGGCATTGTTCACAATTGCCATATGAGCTTTTTAAATGCTTACTAATTTTAATTTGATTCAAAAGTAAATATTCAAGGTGGTCTGCGCTAGCCTCAGCTAGCCAAGAAGAGCCGTCAGGGCCTATTCCGCCTGCACGCGGTCCCAGCTGGAAGAAACTGAATGGTTAAAGGAAGGTGTGAAGGCTGGTGATGTCCAAGTGATGGTGTTACACCAGCCAAGGATGTGTTTGGTACTTCAAGCTGTGGAGCCTGAAGCCGCCCTTGTTGCCTGAGGAGCCGATGAAGCTTCTCCCATCTTTCTCCCCTGCCATGGGTTGGGACAGAGCTGCAGCCGTGCCTACTAATCTAAGCCATGGAGGCTAAGTCTATCCACAGTTGCCCAGACAGGCTGATGAAGTTCCAGGCCCCTTCCTTCCCTGCCTGGGGTCGGGATGGAGCTGCAGGTGTGGGCAGCGAACTAAGCTGTGCAAGTCAAAACTGACCCAGTTGCCCAAGTAGACTGATGAAGCACCAGCTCCCTCCTCCCCTCCCAGGGCTGGGAATGGAGCCTCCTGTGTGCCCAGCACCTGGTCCGTGTGGGCCCAAGGTGACTGCAGTCACCAGAGGCTGGTGCGTTCTCCCTGCCCCCCCTCCCCCGGCTTCCTCCCTGCTGGGGGTAGGGCTAGAGCCTGGGCTAGGGCTGCAGTCCTACCTGGGTGGAAGGAAGCTGATCCCTGCCTTCACTGTGATTTTCGATAGGCCTTGCTTCCCCTCAGGCCAGGGCCAGGGTTGGGAGGGAGGCTATCAACCTTTTTCTGACTTAGATGGGCTAAGGCATTGGCTGTTCTTGGGATTGGACATTCCAGCCGGATTTATTAATCAGCATCTGAGGTCAGTGCCCAGCTGCCTCTTCCTCCCCTGATTTTGAGGGGTGAAGCTTCCAACTCCAGCTGGGGAATGGCTCCTGAGATGTCTTGTGCTGCCAGCGGGGGCTGAGCACCAGCCTCTGAGGCATGGAGTGCTCTGTTCAGGAATCTTCACTGCAGATGTGCAGTCTTCTCCTTCTTTTCTTCCAAGGATATTGCAGGATGCTCTTCTGGTTTCCTGGGCCCCTCAAATGGGGGATTTGGATGGCTCTGGCTGATTGCTGACTGCACTGTGGGGCATGCTGACTGTTGGAGCTCCTTGCTCTGCCATCATCTTGCCCCCTCCTACAACCTGTTTTTAAAAGGAGAATGAATTTGACAAAGAGCACTCACTCATAAAGCCACTACCGAGAGATGTTCAGAGCACATGCTTTTCTTTCATCCTTTGGCATGTGTCCTCTGCAATAAACTACCTGTATGTCCTTGACACATTGTGGGATTGCCAGAGTGATGATTACAAAATGGCAGCTTACATGCTGCCTTGCCAGTCTAGATACTGTTTTTACCACTGAGCAATAGAGAATGTTCCTTTTTAAATGTGTTTTTATTGGAGATGTTGTGAACTTGCAGAGCAATCGTGGACATGTGTGGAGTTCCCATGCAGAACACCCCTCCACCAATGCATTATATATTGTTGTGGAACATTTATTGCAGATCTTTTTTTTAATACTACTCTTTGAGCTCTAAGGTAAACCTTAATTTCATAATAAAGCACAATGTGAACAAAACCAACTCTATACATATAATTGAATTACACAAATATAACTCAGGGCTGTTTTAAAGAAACAGATCTTACAGAACTATCTCATATAAAATCTGAAGTTACTTTTCCCTAAATTCCCTGTAGTGGGAAACAGTCATCACCTAGAATCTAGGTCCTAGATGTTTATACTCAGAAGACATATCCTTCACGACTCTGTCTGTGTGTGAATATGGTGGCGTGTATATGAATATGCATTCAAGACTGTTTCATACACCACAAATGGAGTGAGAGACCTTCACGTGATCAGCAGCCCATCTGACTCACTAAAAATAGGAACCAGATGTTGCCATTATGGCTGAACAGAGCTCTACCACCTTTTCTTTAGAAGGATAAGGGTATTAGACTATGATGTATCTAAGTTATTATTCATCAACTTCTTACCTTTGGGTAAACGTTTATTTTGAAAAATGTACCTACAGAGACACTTGCAGAATCCTAACTATGAAGACGTAGTGTCTCATAGTTCATGGTTAATAAAAACAAAGGGAGGTAGGTAGAGACAGAAGATTCCAACTGCCTAAGGAAATTGGACCTGTTAAATTACTTATACTTCTAACACCATCTGCATGCAAGGGAATCCTAAACAGGTGTTTAAATGAAAACCTAGCAAGATATTTTCCCTACAAAGATAGGCAGAGGCCAGCAGATATGTATGAAAGAAACAAAATGCAGAAGAGTATGTATATTGTGTGTTATGCCTTTTGTGTCAGAGAAAAGGTGAAATGAAAAGATACGTACATGTGTTCACATCATTTGTATTAAACATTGAAAACATTAAAAAAGTAAATATTGAAAATAATATATCCTTAGAGGTATTTAAATTCATGACAGTATTTTGTACAACCCTTTTCTTCCCTCCTCAGAGGACAGATTATTTTAGACCCCTTATGTGTTGCCATGCTTATGTTGCATTTGATCAGCTCAGTAAAAATGCTTGAGGTTAGATTTCTAATTGAACTGCTTCACATTTTAATAATTTAGGTAATCTTTTCCTCTGCTATGATTATACAAATGCTTCAATGTCTGTCTGGTGTAATTTCCTTTTGCCAATTGATCTGTTTCCAAAAATTAAGTCTCAAGAAACCAAAATTAGAGCTATATTTAAATTGTTTTCAAAAATATATTTTGCACAAATTGAAACTCCAATTTGACTTGTTTGTTAGAATTTAAATACCTTTTTAATATTATTTGTGTCCTTATGGTATGAAAGATGAAATTATCTGCCTTTTGGTTATACCTGGAGTTTAAATGTTTTAAAATGCCATTTTATATTTTTGGTACAGTAACCAAATTGAATGTATTGTTCCAAAAGAATGTTTTAGAGTTTTCTCCTCCTTCTCATCCTCCATGTCTTCTCCTCTCTCTTCTCCCTTCTTTAATCATTAGCTTCATTTTCGCTGCATTTGCAGCTTAACTGGCTTCTTGAGGATAAATTTATATAGACCATATTTTACTTTTCAAAATAACATTTATGTAGAATATCAATCAACATTGATAATTAAGGTCCTGGAACTTCCTTAGTTTCACGTATAAAACACTTTGGATTAATCTAATGAAAATGTTCAGAATAAATTGTAGTCATTTCAGGAATAATAAAGGCAACTGCAATTTTGATAAAACTTCAGTTTTCAGATGTAAACTATGTAATAAACAGAAACATTCTATTAACAGAGCATATGGTCAAGTTCCCTTTTTAGGACATGTTTCAGGAAAGTATATAAATTATAGGTTATAATTTGGAAATTACTAGTGAATAAATATCACTCAGTATTTTTGGTTATAAAGTATGTTTGCTTTTTATGTCAGGTTTATTAGTCATGTAAATACATCTTTTTTGTTGTTGTTGCAGAGGAATGTAGAATTAATGCAAAATAAAAATCTTTTGGTTATCTTTGATGTTAAAGAGAAAGCTAATGCCCAATTAAAGGTTTGCAGACTTTTAAAGCAGGAGGAAGATTTTGTTTGTTTTGTTGTATTTATTGTTTTTAATTTCAAGGGAAGATTTAGCTAAGGCTACCATTATAAGTTTTTAAAAAAATGCTCTGAGAAATGCTAAACACGTCTCTCTTCTCTTAAAGTTAGTGTCTAGAGAGTTCTGTTCAAATATAACAGACATGTCTATTCTTCAAGCTTTGTTAATACCGACATTTCTACTAGTAATAGCAAGTATTTAATGATCCTTTACCATGTGCTAGACACTGCACTAAGAACTTCACATACATCATCTCAACTCATTTTCACAACAATCCTATGAAGTAGGAATTATTTACTGAATTTTATAGATGAGGAAATCAAGGCACAAAGACGTTAATTTACTTCTTACAGTTCACCCAGATAGAAAATGGCAGATCTCCTACTAAAGTAGATATGTAGAAGTAGGTCATTTAAATGTGGAGGAAAAGGAAACACTGAAAAGTGACTTAAGAAGACTGAGAACAAAAGAAAAGAAGAGAGGAAATTTAATAAGGATGAAATATCGGGAAAAAAGGAATAAAGGAAAACTGAAAAGAGGAAGAAGGAATAAGATGGATGGAGTGAATATCTAGATAATTCATTGAATGCTTATTGTTTTGTTGTGGAACTTTCAATCATATATAAAAGAAGACATAAAAATATGATGAACCCTCATATACACATCATTCAGTTTCAACATGTATCCATGTGTAGTTAGTCTTGTTTTCACCAGATCCCCCATCCTGCTGAAATATGTTAAAGCAAATCTCAGACAGCAGATCATTTTATCTGTAATTTCTTCAGTATTATTCTCTAAACAATAAGGACTTTAACAAGAAAAGTCATAACAAAAAAAGATATAACTTATGTCATCAAATATCCAGTCAGTGTTGAAATTTCCCTGATTATTACATAAATGTCTTTTTACAGTAGCATTTGTTTGGTATGTCTCTTAAATGTCTTTTAATCTGTAGCATCCACCCCGTCTTCCTTTTTTTTTTTTTTTTTCTTTTGTTCTGGGAGCAGGAGCCTTTATTCATTGAAGAAACCAAGACGTTTGTCTGGGAGAATGCCCACATTTTGGATTTCGCTGATTACATCATCACAGTATCATTTCACATGTCTTCCACTCTGTTTTGTTTGCCTGTAGACTACTACTTAGATCCAGAGGCTTGATTAGATTTCACTTTGATTTTCCTTGACAAGATTACTTCATAGGTAGTTCATTGAATTGTGAGTTGAGTGATTTGGAGATAAATTATCCTTGCCACAGTGTTCTTTTCACTTGAGCTATGGACATTGGAGTTAGCTCATTTGTATACCAAATATTTATTGGGGGCCATTAATTGTATCTTTGAAATGCTGATGAATTTTCCAGAAATTCAGAAGAGGCCTACCTATACTGAGATTTTAAATTTTACTTAATTCAAATTATGGTTTGCTTTTTTTTAATTTTTCTCTCTGTGAAATTATAAAAGTTTTATATGGATATAGAAAAAGGATTTTGATTTTAGAAATTTACTTTTCAGAATCTTTGTGGTATTGATTTATGCATTAGGTAACCAGACAGTTAAATTTTCTTTGCTCTTTGAAATAGTGGGGAATACTCATTTCATTACTTTGGAAATCATAATTTATTATATTCTAAGCATTTTTATGAAACTTTATTTTAAAGAGACAATTCGGTTTTATATCTGTTTGAACCATAATTGTAGTGAATGCAATTAAGGGAACATAAAAATCTATTAGGTGGCTAGAGTTTGAAATCACCTAAGAGATGTACACAGGAGTCGGGCAGATAGAGAGCAAGTTGTCACCATTATTCCTTATAAAGCTTTTGGAGGATGTAGTTTTCGAATCTGTTTTGAAGGCTTGCTAATACTTCACCTTGTAATTAAAAGAACTTACTTAGCCGGTAGCCATCCTCACTGATGACTGTAGACCTTCCTCATGCAGGCTTCAGAATGCTGTGAGATTTGTAGCATGAGGGAACGAGCAGAACTGTGTATTCTCTGAATACAGTCCAGCCTCAACAGAAAGAGTGCAAGGGGTAAGTTCAGCATTCCCAGGTTCTTTTTCCACTCATTAGAGCTTGGAAGAACTAAGTTTCTTCCCCATGGAAACATGAGGAAGGTGGAATAACTGGTCCCACATAACAGAATCCAATCAGAAAAGAAATTAAAATTAGAGTGGAAAGTTCGCTTTTTGGTCTTTGGCAAGGCTCATAGCTTTTCTGAGCTGTTCCTTGTGTATAAAACAGAAAAAATAATTGCTGCTTTGTTGCCCCTACAGGGTTATTGTGAGGATCAAATGAGATAGGCATGTGGAAGATTTCAAAAACTGAACAATATGTTCAAGTGAGCAGACATTTCTAGGGCACCTACAGTACGAAGATACAGTGCCAAAAATAATAAAAATCTCATTTGACTTGTCAAAAATTAGAAGCTTAATCTGATATTATATTGACAGTTTGTTTCAGAATTTAAATTAAAATATTTAAGAAGATTTTATTTCAGTTACAAAAGAGCATTTTTGGTAAAGCATACTCTTTCTTTTGTCTTTAAATGCTATTTTCTTTCCGGTGTTCTGAATCCAAGTAATTAAAATTTTAAATTTTGATTTAGCCTATACAAAATTATTAACTAAGAAATTTCCATTGCCATTGCATTGATTGTTTTTGTAAGAATTCAAATAAGTGATTTAATTTATAACCACCTGAATTTTGTTTCTGCATGCATATTTCTTCTTGTCTTTTAAATAGAAGACACGAACACACACTATGAAAAATTAGAAAGTATTCATAATTTATGCATCATATAACATTACCATTGGAAAGGACAAACCATTAACAGTGTTTTATATATTAGAAAGAACAAGTTCTATAATATACTCTAAAATAAACCTATTTATTTGAACCCAGAGCTTACCTTTTGTCTTATTTCTAAAGCTTACTTTTCATCAAACTCACTGAACTTGATTTTTTTTTCTCATGCTGATTTCTGATCTCTCCATGTTCTTCTAATTAATCCATCAGCCCTTTGGATGTTGCATGGTCATTTATGTTAGAACTGATCTCTCTCTCAACCTGAAGAATCTTGTGCCAACCCCACCTTCTCTCCATTCTTCCACTCTAGGCCTGTTGAGCATTGCTGAAAAATGTCTCAAAAACTTGCCAAAACAGCAACTTCAAGTTTCTGTTTTTTAAACCTTAATTGGGTCAGCACTGTTACTCTGCAAAAGTCATCACGATTTCTCATTAACTTCTTACTATATTTCTCAGAGCAGCTGTTCGGAACTTCTTTCTCTCCCATGGAAGCCCCACAGTCTGAGACCTCACCACCCAGTGGGAAACTTTACCTCTTTACCATGAAGTGTATGGTAAGGGCGTCAGGAGTCAGTCCCAAATCTGTTTCCCTTTCCTCCTTTCTCCAAACCCTACTCACCACCAAAATATTTCTATCAGTTGCCACCAATCTCTTCTTCCATTTAGCCTTAGCACATTTGTACAACCTACTTCTAAGGCAGATTCTTCCTCCTGTGCTCATCCTATCCCATTCTGACACCACTGAGATCTTATACCATCACCTGAATAACCTCCTTCCCATTTTATTTTTTTTGGTGCCCACCACCCTTTTCCTATTATATGCCAAAAACATGCTCAACTTTCAACTGTTAAAAAATAACAACACAGAGATGGATGGATGGATGGATGGATAAATAGGTAGATAGAACTGAGAGCACAACTTTTTTTTATCATATTGTTTTGTCTGATGGCTTTTGTTTTTACCCAAAAACTAGTTACTACTTTGAATTTTAAGTTTTCCTATAAGGAAAACTATGATTTTCCTTATAATTCAGATCTCTAAATCCTATAGATCCTTGACATGCCCTTCTCTGTTTTTCAGTTGCCCTTCACATGTAGTCAGCTATTTAGTCTTATTAAATCATCTTTTACAACCTTACCTCCATCCTTTCTTTTATTGCTACTACTGCTGCCATCCCCATTACTGTCATATATACATATA
>JAQZBX010010015.1:0-45057 GCA_029593785.1 Cabassous unicinctus
TTTTTTTTTCTTGTAAAGATCCTTTCAAATCTCTTGCCCACTCTCCTTTTTATTGAGTTTTCTTTTCCTGATTGATTTATTGTGTTTTTAATATAGTCTGGATATGAGTCCTTTGTCTGATAAATGCATTAAAAATAACTTTTCCCAGTCTTTGGCTTACTTTTTACTCTTTAAAAAATTATATATTTTTTTAATTTTTAAAAGATATTTAGATTATACAAATGTCACATAAAAAATATAGGGGATTCCCATATGCCCCACTCCCCACACCTCCCACATTTTCCCACATTAACAACATCCTTCATTAGTGAGAGTAAACTACAATGTAAACTTTAATCCACGCTTAGTGGCAATGCTCCAAAATGTGTTCATCAATTTCAATGAATGTACTTTTTACTTTTAATAATGTCTTTTGATGGACAGAGCTTGTTACTTATAATGAAACACATTTCATCAATATTTTTTTATGGTTAGTTTATTTTTCGTTCTGTGTCTTTGGCCTACCCCAAGAGCATGCAAATAGTTTCCTAAATTTCTTCTAAGGACTTTATACTTTGGCTTTCACATTTCAGTTTATGACCTATCTTGAAATAATTTTTTATATTGTATGAGGCAGGGGTTAAGATTTTTTTTTTACATGAGAATACAATTTATTCATCACCATATATCTAGATCTTCTTTAATTTCTCTTCAGCAATGTTTTGTGGTCATCAGCATACAGTTTTGCATTTTATTAGATTTATTCTTAGGCATTTGATTTTTTAGAAAATATTATATATGTGCCTTGATATTTTATTTTGGTTTGTACCTGATATTTAGAAATACAATTAATATTTTATATTGACCTTGTATTCAGTGACCTTATAAATTCACTTGTAAATTCTATTAGTTTGTTTTAGATTCTTTTATATTTTCTATATATTTAAATATGTTATCTGCAAATAATGAGAGTTTTACTTTTTTCCCACCTAGCATTTATATATTTTATTTCTCATTTTTACATTGTTAACGGAGTTCCAGTAAAATTTTAACAGAAAAGGTGGTAGTGGACCACCATGTTGTTTCAAAACTCACAGGGAAAGTGCTGAATATTTCACTGTATTAGTCAGCCAAAGGGGTGCTGATGCAAAATACCACAAATCGGTTGGCTTTTATAAAGGGTATTTATTTGGGGTAGAAGCTTACGGTTACCAGGTCATTAAGTAAGTATTTCCATCACCAAAGTCTGTTGCCACGTGTTGGAGCAAGATGGGTGCGGATGTCTGCAAGGGTTCAGGCTTCCTCTTAGGGCTCTGTGGTCCCAGCTTCCAATATCAGCTGTAGGCTGGAAAAAGTCTCGTCTCTGTCTGGGGGCTCATTTCTCTCCGGGCTCAGCTGCTCTGCTCTCTCCACAAGGCCAGCTGTAAACTATCAGGTAAACGGCTCGTCTCTCTTCCCCGGGCCTCTGCCAGGTCTACTAAGACTTCTCTCTTTCCTCATGTATCTGCTTTTCTGTGTATTAACTTCCCAGGGCTCCAGCATTTCTGTGTATGTATCCAACTTCCCTTCTCTGCTGAGCGGTTTCTCTGTGAGTCCCTGCCCACTAAGGGGGCAGGGACTCAGTCCTACTGACGTGGCTCAATCAAAGCCTTAATCATTATTTAATCAAGTAAAAGTGAAACCTCTGAATCCAATCCAATCTAATATGCCCAGAGGAACAGACCAGTTCACAATTATAATCCAGTATCTATTTTTGGAATTCATAAACAATATCAAACTGCTACATTCACCATTAATTATGCTGTTAGCCACAGATTTTTGTGTATATTCTTTCTCAGATAAAGGAGGATATTTTCTTCTATTCTTAATGTGTTGAGATTATTTTATCATGAATTAGTGTCGAATTTTATCAAATGCATTTTACGTGTTTATTGTGATTTGTTTTGTTAATGTGGTCAGTTTTACAAAGATTGATTTTCTAATATTAAACCACACTGGAATAAACTTCCCTTAGTCAAATTGTATTATATGTTGCTGGATTTGATTTGGTAACATTTTATTCATGTTTTTCATCAATTCACAGGGAAGAAACTGCCCTATAATTTTTCTTTCTTGCAATGCCTTTGCCAATTACTTTTGCAAATGAGCATCTCAAAAATCAGAAGCATTCCTTTTTTTTTTTATTATTTTCAGTAAAATATTTTGCAAATTGAGATTATTTCATATTAAATGCCCAGAATTATTAACCAATAAAGCCATCTGAGCCTGGAGTCTTCTTCATGGGAAAGTTTTAAATTACAGATTTAAATTCTTTAACAGATGTTAGGAATATTCAGAACTTCTATTTTTTCTTATGTCAGTTTTAGAAGCAAGTACAATTTCATGGGCATATGATCTGTGTAGCCATATGCACTTTAAAGAGCCCTGCACTTGGTATATAAATAAAGAATATTTTAAGCTACAAATCTGTACTTTTCTACTCAACTTGTTTTTATTACAAGACATATTTTATTGGAAACATGAAATTCATAAAGACAAGTTCCTGCCACCATAAAAGATTTCACAGGGTCATTAGATATCCAAAGGAGAATCAATAGATGTCTTCTGATGCTGATTTTTGTTCCCTGGGAATACTCCAAAGTTTTATCTCTGGATGCTGCTCAGCTGAAATTTCTACAACCATGATCAAAATACAGGAACAGATGCTCCAAAAGACACTCCCTTACTAGATAAGATTGTTAAGTAAGGGTCCAAAAGATTGTTGGTGGAGATAGATTGTACACTTGGGAGCACTGTGATTTGGGCAATTTCGAGGGCTCCATTTCAGTTTCTATGTTTTAACATTGTGACGATGTGTATTCATAGGAGAGACTTGAGTGGTAGTGCAGAGTAAATTTTTTCAATAAAAAACTATTATTAAAAGCCATCCCATTCCTTTTTTCTGTCTTTTTGTGTCACAGAATAAGACATTCTTTTTTATTATGTTTTATTTTTAAAGAAGCTTTAGATTACATAAATGTTACAGAAAAAATACAGGGGATTCCCATATGCCTCACATCCTCCCTCTCCCACGCTTTCTCACATTAACAACATCTTTCATTAATGTAGTACATTTGTTACAAGTGATGAACACATATTGAAGCATTGCTACTAATCATGGGCTATAGTTTACTTTATAGTTTACACTCTTCCCTGAACAATTTTATAGGTTATGACAAAATGTGTAATGCCCTGTATCTGTCATTGCAATGTCATGCAGGACAATTTCAATGTCCCGAAAATGCCCCCATATAACACCAATTCTTCCCTCTCCTTTCCCTCAGAACCTCTGGTGGCCACTGCCTTTATATCAATGATAAAAGTTTTTCCATTGCTAGAATACTAATGTCTCTAATAGAATAATAATAAGTCTACTTTAGTACATTGTTCATTCCCAATCTTGATGGTTTTGAGATGGTGATGCTCACTCTGTTGCTAATTGAGAGGGGGCTTAGATACCATGGGGTAGATGGATGGAATTATCTTGCTTGCAGTTGCAGACACTCTGTTCCTTGGGATGGGCATTTTCCATCATCGTTTCCTTATTTGTTGTCCTGGGTGAGTCCAACGAACTGGAGAGTAGGTGTTGCAACTTTGCTGGAATTCAGGGGTCAACCAGCACATGAACAGACCAAAGATATAAGTCTCTGGGACATATATTTAACAAGTATAGTGCTAATTATAGGTTTAAATAAAAGAGGCAGAAGAGCCATGTGCAGGGAAACTATAAATGAGTTTAACTCTGTTACATTGGGGAGCATAAATTCCAAAGTAAGGCTCACTGACAGGGGGCTGAATTCCTGAGCTTGTCTGTCCTGCCTATAGTGTCTAGATGTCTTTAGAGTCCTCAGGAGCCCCGCTTTTTGAGGCACTGTTTACTGTGGCAGTCAAAGAGATCCTGCTGAGACGTGTGTAAGTGTAGCCTCTGGAATGACCTCCAGACTCATTGTGAAATCTCTTAGCCATAAAAACTCATTTATATTTAATATTTCCTCCTTTTGGTCAAGGTCCTTTTCCAGATGCATTGTTACTTGGCACTTGGTAATAATCCCTCAGTGCCAGGGAGGCACATCCCTGGACGTCATGTCCCACGTCGGGGGAAGGGGGAAGGTAATGCATTTATATGCTGAGTTTGGCTTAGAGAGAGGCTACCTTTGAGCAATAAGGAGGCTTTCAGGAGGTAACTCTTAGGCAATATATAGTACTAGGCTAAGTTTCAATTTCACGAGAAAAAGTTCATAAGCATAATCATCAATATCAAGGACCTACTGAAATGGTCTGTCTTCCTTAGCTAGGCACTGCCCATGTATTCAGGGTATTCTTGCCATTCTATTAGAGAATGTAGCAGGACTCCCCAGGATGGGAATTTAATATTCTTTCAGTTATTTTGTGGGATTTCACCCACCAAGACAACTTCCCATGAACACTTGAACATATTCATATGCCTTAGAGGCTTGCCCCAGGTGCACCCTTCCCCACACATCCCCCTATCACTGACACCTCCCACCAATGATCCTGCCCTGCCACAGTTGTGACCCTTCTGAAACCCAAAACCTCGCCAAAAATGAAGCCAACAAAATACCTAAATAAAATTAATAAGAAAACAGTGATGAAAGACACAATGTCTAAAAAAATTTTATTTCAAATTAATTTTTTTTTACTTTTGTAATTTATTTGTTATTTTTGAGACATTCTTTTTAATCAGGTTGTCTGGTAAAATCACAGCAATGATAAGCTGACTATGGTAAAGGATCAGTTGGTTCAGAGAGATTAGCCTCATTCCTTCAGGATAATGTTCTACATCAACCTTTCACACGATGGTTTTAACAGCTACTGATAATTATTACCTAGATACATACTTTCATTAGGGACATTTTCTAATATTTTAATGTATGTATTAGCTGGAATTCTTATTAAGGATATTCCCTTTTACATTACATAGATTCCCTGTGGTACCATTTATAAAAGAAAAGCAAACACACACAAAAAATGCTTTATTCTTACTGTTCATTCACCAGTTTTCAAAGAAATGAGATAATGCCCCATCAACCAAAACTGACCAAGGCGGCTTACGTGTGTGTGTCTGTAAGTATGCTTATGAACTAATAGATTTTTATATATTTGATGTTCAATCTATTGTGGTCATTATTTGTTTTTGATGCTCATATTGTCAGTGTGCACCCATTAATGTTGCTCTATGTTGCTTTGTTTTTTTTACATAATTCATAATTTTGATAGCTTTCTTGCTTTCTGGAATAAGTTGGCCCAGGCTTATCTTAAACATTTCCTGCCCCAAACCTGTATTCCGTGATTTCTCCTAGGATCCCTATATCCTTTTTACGAAAAATAGTATTTAGAGAACACATTCTGATGTTAAGTGTACTAATTGCTACTGAGTTGTTATTGCTTCAAGGATTTTTCAATGAAAAGATGTGAAATTGGTATTTTTAAAATGAGAAAATAAATATGAGTTCACATTGATATTTCTAATTCCAATTTAAAATGTCAAGGATTTTATTAAATTTCTTTAATTTTATATCTATATCTCTTTTTCTCTTAATACTTAAAATCTTGATTTCTAAAGAAATGTAAATGCTTATATTTTCTTAGAGAATATATAGTATAATATAGTATTCTACATATAAATTCAAAATAACAATACCAAGATTACTAATCATGATGAGACTACTAAATGAATTTTCAAATTTCTTCTGAATTTTTAAATTATATTCCCCCAAAAATACATAGTCAAAATGTTAGTTTTGAAAGTCACTGAATACAACTATATTCTTTGGGCAGTTATACCACTTCCTTTAGGTAAACTATTTTAATATCTGTCTATCTTCTGCAGTTTGTGTATGTGTTTGTTTTTCATGTTGTTCTAAACAATGTTTTTAAATATATAAATATATCCTGGGGATCAGATGATATCCAATAGACATTTTTCTCTTTCCTAATTCATAATTTCTTCAACCAATTCCCTATTGATAAGCATCTGGTTTGTGTCCAGTCTTCAGCTACCACAAATAAGGCATCAATGAATATTCTCAGCATATATCAGTTTGTATTTTTGTCACAATACCTTTGAGACAGATTCTTAAAGAGGAATTGCTGGAGCAAACGGCAAATGCATTTGTAATTTTCACAGTTAGAGGGGCATACTTTTAAACATGTCAATTTTGCCAACAAAATGCAGGAATTTTTAAAAAATATTTTTATTACAGAGAAAGAAAGCAAACTATTTCACTGGGCTTAGCATATTAAAAATAACTTATTGGTGAAATTTAAATTATTAAATTCATACATGGTTTCTGTAATGTTAATAAACAGTTTGCACAGTACAAAAATGTTAATAACTTTGGTGGTCTCCAATCCATTATGTTTTAGGAAATAATGTAACAATAGTAAAATTTAAAACCATCTGTCTATATATACACACACATTTACATTTGAATGGGTCTAGATAGATATAGAGATAGAGATAGATAATAGATTTAATCATTTTCCTAGAAGAGAACATTTCTGATTTCACATTACTAGCTTTTTAATTCAGTCAAAAAAGTTATTTTATTATATGTTAAATAAATCACCTCATCTTCAACTGCAATCTGGTCCAATAGAAATGTGGGTACAGTTGCTAGTGTCTACATAATAGGGCTGTATATATTTTTAAAGTGTTGGTAAATCTGCATTTTTTTTCTCCTTGGGCTTAAATTATAATCCAAATTTTTAATGCAAAATGAAATGTATTTTTTAGTTCTTTTTATGCCCAGATGTGTAAAAAGTACATGATTCTATTATCTTAAGCTCTTTCAGTTACTATTATCTTCTGAGACCAGAAATAGTACCTCCAAATATTTTGACTGGGTGATTCAAAATATTTGCTTTCATATCTTATGTATTGCAATAATTCAATCTCATAAAGAACAGCAGTAAACTAAAAATGATAGATTCACATTTGAATAGTAGCTAGTTATATATAAAAATACACAAATATGGAAAGTAACTTAAATCAATAAGTCTGGTGAATAAATCACATCTGATTCAATACCTTATGCTACTAGATTATTCTTCAGATAAAACCATAAAGGCAATGAGCATTCACAAGATGACATACAGGAAAATGGTTACAATTTCTTCTTCCGCATTTTCAGCCTTCTAATGGCAAAGAACCCCTTTGGTATCTTCTTTTTCTTTTCCTTCTTCAAGGCTAAAGTCAAGAAAATAATAATAAATACCATATTTCTGCAGTATGTTCACCATACTTCACCATTTCCTATATGCTTACAAGCTCACCTTATCTTATTTTTCATGATTATAAAGTCAGTTAAATATACACCCAGGTAATAAACAAAGATACAGTTACTGTCTACTATAGCTAACCAGTATAAGCATTTTGACAAAGGGATCAGTACCAAAGTACTATATATATCAGAGTAGTCTAGAGATGGCAATATGATATTAGTAAAGTGAATACCAAAATATAATATTTCTTATGAATTACTTATGAAGTTTGTTTAAAAATGGAATAAGAAAAAAATCACTACCATTTTCACAACTTTGTTTGCAATCTTCCATGCTAACAAAGTTATTGTCATTCCCTCCACAGCCAGTATAGGTGAAGGTCTCACAGGTTTTGGGTCTTGAATTAAAATAATAGCGAGTCATATTAGCAGAGCATAGTCCCCCATCTTTTGGACTGTAACAAAATGATGGCCCTTTAGAAAAAAGAAAAATAAAATTAGCAAAGCTATAATACTAGAATTAATAAATTGTGATGATCACTGAAACAAATCAAGAAAATCTAATTTCATAGATGCCTCATTCTGAATCCAAAATATCATACTAAATCTTTGACTATGGGGTGTCTCAAATTGCAGGAAGGTTACATGCTATCTTTTAGTAATTCTAAATTTTCATAATTGGATATTTAGAAATTTCATAATTTCTAAATTTTCATAATTCTAAATTGGAAGGACTTTCTTCTTTGCATCATTTTGAAAGTAAACAGAAATTAAACCAAACCAAAACAAAACTAGATATGGTCAAGTAAAAATGGGATAAGCTTCAAGGGATATTATATAAAATACTTTGGTAAACTTCCTTGATGGTAGTTTTATTTAAATGATTTTATCAACTCTCCTTCTCTTATTAATCAAGATTAGATGTATCTCATTCCCAAGTAGCCACTGGAACATTTACATCCACATTACTTAAAAGAACATCAGCAGCAATCACCTCCCCATTAATTCAAGATTTTGCATATTTAACACAGAGGAGCTATATAGCTTTATCAAAGTCTTCAGCAAAGTGAGTTTTCTTTATTTTGTTGAATTTATTTATCTACGTGTCTGTGCTGTGCATGAGGAAATGCCTGTATTGGTTCTCTCCACAAATACTAAATACTGCCCAAGTAACTCATCATTTCAAGGATTACAATGGAAGAGGAAGGGTAGGTAAGAAATGCAGAAATGTGAAGAAGAGAAGAGAGATAGAGATCTGTTTGCACTGCAGTTTGCAGTAACTAAAGGATACAGAAACCTAACTAAAAACTTTAGAAAGAAATTTTCAAGTTTCACCATTTTAAGTCTGTATATATTCTATTATCTCATTTATATAGAACTGATTCCATACAAACCTGAGGTCATGGCATTCACTAATGAACATTGTAATTTTTGCATATAAATTAAGCAGATGGGAAATAGTTCTAAAGAAATACTGCAGAAGAGCCAGAAAAATGTGAATCATGGCTGTGCCACATTCCAGTCCTGAGAACTTGTCAGATCATTAACTTCTCCTAGCTTGTATCCTCACATGTAAAAATGGGGATAATAATATTTTCTCCCAGGCCAACAGTGTGGGGATTGATATATTTGAAATCTCCAGAGCTCAAACCATGTTGTTAATTTCACATCAAATTATTGGTTTTTCACCCAGAAGTCTTAATAAAGAAATTACATTTTAAAATTAGCATTTACTTTTCTTTGGTGCACAGAAGCCCATACAGGTAGATTCGTCGGGGAACCGGTTCTCCTTGCGGTTACACCCGCCAGATATTTTTTCACATGCCATGGAACTTAAATTGAAGAAATAGTCTTCTTTGAGCACCTTACACTCTTCTTCATTAACTTCCAATCGGCAAAATTTGGGAACTTCTAGCAAAAGACAGGGCAATAAAGTGTTAGTCAGAAGTTAGCCTTCTTTTCCTTACATTCAGAACTTTACTGTATTTTCAGAAACAACTGGGGGAAGAAGGCCTCCTACTTAATGCCAGGATAGTAAACCCCCAAATGACTGTCCATTAATCCAGGGATCTAGCTTTTTTTAACACAGTAAAAAAAAAAAAAATCTGTACCTGATTAGGCCATGATCTATCTTTCAAGTTCAAGTGGAAAGACCCCCAGTTCTCTCAGAGTATTCTTTGATTGTTTCTGCATATGAAGTTAATCAAAGCTTATTGTCATGAATGCACATTTTTCCTTGGCTCAGTTCCTTGAATAGCTAAACCCCATGTTCTGTTAGAGGTCTTAACAGATATAGTAAAAATTAACTAAAAATAAAAGAAAACAAACTGAAAACAGTATCACAGGACCCTCCACTAGAGTCCTAGACTAACCCAAGACATGCTTGGTTTTCAGGGCAAAAAGTACGGTTATTATTAACTAAAGCACAGTTTAATATTAAAGTCTGTAAGTATTTCAGGTTGATGGATAACTGACTGAGGGAAACAGTGTTCTCCGGGACAGTTAAAAATCATAGGTTTAGAACTAATGATAAATACAGAAAAGCACTTATGTTGCAATTAATACATTATACTTTTGCATTAATTATGCCCTACAGTGGAGTAACAACTCTTTCTCCTAGTCCACAAAGGCATTGAATTATGATAAGTAAATGTCAAGTCAGGAGAGAGTAAATGAGTTAGTAGTTGTAAACTTGTGATTTTAGGAAACTGAAAACCACCGAGGCTTACTTAAAAGTTGAGAAAAATTCGGGCTAAAATGTACTGCAGAAAGTGGAATCTGGAAAACTAGTTAAGGTAGGACAAGCCCTTCTGTGCATGGCACAGGGCAAGAGATCTGTGCAAGGTGTAGGGAAGAGCGTGCCTGCGTGTGGTCACTTACTCTCTATCATCCAGCAAGCGTTTTCACAGGCCTCCTGAGTTTGGAAATTGTTGGCGTTGCCCAGGCAGCCCCCATACCAGAACTGGACGCAGCTCTGCGTGGTCCTGTCATAGTGGTACCTGCGGAATAGGGCCCGGCAGGGCCCTACGTCCGGGGGCAGGAGGCAGATCTCCCTGTTATCGCCTACAGGAAGGGCAGAAAGAGAGTAAAAAGCAGGAAAGGTGGTCAGATACATTTCTTGGGAAGAGGAGATATCCCTGGAGTACTATCCAGTCGCCACGAGCAGAGAGACTTCGCAAAGAGAAAAGTGCAACCTTGGCAGCGAATACCCTTCCCCAAGGCCCCGCGGTGCGCCGGGCAGCGATCAGGGGGCAACAAAGGCGAAGAGAGGGCGTGCGAGGGGTCCCGGGACCGGCCGCGCCCTTCCCGCCCCACTCAGAGGAAGTCAAACAGGACCAGGGGTTCCTCGACGGCCCGATACCTGTCCGTGCCTGGACAAAATTCCCCAACGCAGTCTGAGTCAAGAGCAGAGGCACAATCAGCAGCTCCAGAGGACGAGCAGGGTCCATGGCTCTGGGGTCTGACCCGCCCCCAGGGCGACGCGTCCGAGAATGAGCGGGGCAAAGCGAGTGTGCGCAGCGTCCTGCCTATAGGCTGCCTGGGTGCCCGAGCCGTGGGTGCCCGCTTTATATAGGGTGACGGTCCTCCCGACCCCCGACGGGGCGGAGCGCGCATGTGCGGAGCCTGGGAAAGAGGGCTGATTCATGCCGGGAGCTGACCCTGCCGCCTGGGCGCTGGGGCGTGTGCGCTGGGGAGAGGAATTTCCCTCAAGTTGAACCTGCCTCTCTAACTTTCTCCTGTGGCGAGACGGGGATACGCAGATGGTCCGTTTGTGTCAGTGATGGGAAATCGACTAGCTTGAAGGAAATGTCCTGAGGGTGATTGCGCAACGTACCAACTTGTAGCTTCACCTCCAGAGCCTGAGTCCACGTCTTGAAAGCACTGATTTCGTGTACTGGAAAGGCTGAGAGAAAGTGTGTAATTAATGGAGTGGAGGGAAGCCAGGCCCATTGCAATAAACCCTTTAGATTAGATTAGAAATTTAAACACGTGTTATTATTTGCATATATTTACATGTATTTCAATTGAGATCTAATTTACATTTAATAAAAGGCACCTATATTTTAAGTGTGCAGTTTGATGAGTTTTGACCACTATACACACCCTTATAACCACCATTCCAGTCAAGAATTAGATAATTTCCATCACTCCAGAAAGTTCCCTCATGCTCTTTTCCAATCATCTCCCACCCACCCCCTCCAGAGGCAACCATTCTTCTGATTTCTGTCACTGTAGATAAGTTTTACCTGTTCTTGAATTTCATATAAATGGAAATATAAAGTATGTGCTATTTTGCCCCTAACTTCTTTCATGCAACTCCTGTTTGTTAGATAAACCCCTATTATTGCATCACTAGTATGTTCCTTTTAATCTCTGAATAGTGTCACAATGTATGAATATGCCACAATTTGGTTATCAGTTTTCCTGTTGGACAATTCTCCTGGACATTGGTGTTGTTTCCAGTTTGGGACTATTGTGAATAAAGCTGCTGCAAACATGCTTGTTAGTTAAGTCTCTGTGTGGGCATGCATTTTTATTACTCTTGTGTAAAATACTTAGAAATATCAGAAACTGTTAAGCATTTTCCAAAATGGTTGTACCATTTTACACTCCTTCCAGCCATGTATGAGACTTTTAGCTATGCTTTTTGATATTGAACACTAAAGCCCAAGGAGAGGTGGCTTTTGGGCGGCGGGGGGTGGGTGGGTGGGGTGAATGTCCTGAGGCTTTGACCAGGATCAGCCCCTTTCCACACACTTTCTAATGTCAGTACATCTAGTAAGGTTTATTTCTCCTTTGACATGTTAGCCTGGAACTTTTTATTTACACAAAATTTATCTACGCTGGAATTTTCCATGAAATATTAAAGATATTTTGGGAGAACACTGTAATGGGTTCTCTTCATGAATGGATCTTCCCTTCAAGCCCTTCTTCTCTTGCTCCACTCCTAGCTTCTCCTGAGGACACTCGAGAGAGTTACAGGAGTTTTCTTCCAACTTTCTGGGAAGCCCTGAAAAGTACAGGATGCTCACTCACAGTGCATTAATATTCTGGGATATTTTGGCTAATATTCCCTGTGCTAATTTTCAGTTATCTTGATGTCATGCATAGAATCATATTCTTGGGAAAACTAGCCTGGACTGGAAATGCTCGGTGTCACTTATGCTGCCAGTTTAGATTCCCGGACACCTATGATTAAGAATGACAGCAGGTGGTGTGAGGGTAATGTTTAACCACCAGCTCTCCAGGAGGAAAAAAAAAGGCCCTATTTATATAGTTTATTTATTTCCATAGTGTAAATACTCCCACTGTGACTGATTTCAAGCTATCACTGTGGAGCCACTGAATGCAGAGTTGGGGGAAGATGAGTACAGTGGGCTCTCCAGAGCCAGAACTAGTGCAGCTCAGCTCCAGCATGCCAACCACTGAGACAGCCAGCTGGGCTTGAAGACTTTTCATAGGAGAATCTGATTAGGCCCCTCAAAAATGTTATCAGGAGAGAGAAATTTTACCAGACATTTAGCCAAGATCATGTTCAGGGGAAAATTCGTATTCTTCAGAAAATGATGAACTATATCTCTAAACTGGACTACAATAAAATTCAAAGATGGTGCTGACTCAGAGTTTTCATTCAGTATTGACCTATCACTTCTATTCTTTGCTGGGCATTTTTAAAAAATATATTTTTATTACAGAAGTTGTGAACTTACAAAACAATCATGAACATGTGTGGAATTCCCATACAACACCCCTCCACCAACACACTACATTGTTGTGGAACATTGTAGATTATGAGATGATATCATCAAATTATTACCACTATGTTCCATAGCATACATTTGGTATATTTTTTCCATACTCCCCTATTATTAACATAGTACATCTTTGGCATTGATGCAAGTATATAACAATAGTGATGTTAACTATAGTCCAGAGGTTACATTAATTGTATTTTTCCCATGCTTCTCCACATTCTTACCATCTTGCAATAGTGATGTACATTTATTCTAGTTCACAGAAGGATATTCTTGTATTTGTACTATTAACCACAATTCTCATCCACTTCTGGGTTCACTATGTTATTCAGTTCCTAGATTATTCTCTAGCTTTCTTTCAATTGACATTTACATCCCTAGACTACCCTTTTCAGCCAAAATACCATTTATAAACCAGCTGCATTAGCTCTACTCACTATAATGCGTTACCATCAAATCTATCCATTTCCACACTTTTACAGTCAAGCTAATTAAAACTTCTACATATATTAAGCATCAGTACCCCTTCTCAGCCCTCCTCCTATCTCCTAAAACCTATGCTCTAGGTTTTAACTCCATGCATTTATTCTTCATTTTTAGTTCATATTACTAAGACCATGCAATATTTGTCCTTTTGTGTCTGGCTTATTTCACTTAGTATAATGTCTTCAAGGTTATCATATGTGTTTTGCTGGGCATTTTTATCATTCTTTGCTTTGCATAAAAATGGAAACTTTTGGACCAGGGCAGATGTATTAGGAAATAGCATGGGAAACAGTAATGCAAAAGAAGAAAGTCAGAGGAGACCTGAGTTTTATTTCTTGCTCTTTTGGACAAGAAACTCTCTGAGCCTCAGTTTTCTCATCTATAAAATGGGGATAGTAACTCTACCTCACAGATTAGTTATGAAGACTAATTGGGAAGTGTCTAGGCAGTCAAGGAGATTTGTTTCATCTCCCCCACACACAAGCACAGGATCTATACAAGACTTCCCAAGTCCTAATTCCCACTGTGAGCCTTGATGCAAAATTCTGAGATTGGGCATCAACTATAATCAGTAAATAGAGCAACACAGACAAGTCTTGTAGGACTGAAACCTGTGACCTTACTCCCATCAGCTCTGTTCTTTAGCTAAGTTCAGAGGTCCCCTCTTTGACTAGGGAGTTGTCTCACCAAACATCACTTTGTGATGGTTTCTTCTGGGGAACTGAGCTCCAGGACTTGCTCAACCAAAGCAGAATGCTCAGTCCACTCAGGTCTGCTGTGTCATGTGCAGAGTGGGAAGGGGACAAAAACAGGCTTCTCACCTCTCTGTCGTGTGGGTTCTTGTAGACACAGGCAGCAATTAGTGGTCAGTGAGGCACTCTGGAAATGTTAGTTTCCTTTCCTTTGTCTCTGTCACTTAGGTTATATTTTTAACACCTCTGTGACTACAGAGCAGGGGGGACAGGGAAAAAGGAGGTAAAGAGAATTGAACAGGTAGGATAGTTGGAAGTTTGAGATTGTCAAGGCAAGCTGTCAGGAAGGAAATTTGTTTCTCTTAATTGCAAAACACTTCACTGCTTTTATATCCTTGGAAAATATATCTTTCAATATAAGGGAATCTAAATTTCCTGGGGGCTACTGTAACATTACTGAATTTACCCTTGGGAGTATCTGGAAGGAGCAAAGTGACCACCACAGTCAGCCTCCAGAGGGATGTCAGAGCGCTTCTATCTCCTTGAACCAGTGTCTAGGCTAAAAGATTACCAGGAGGCTCAGTAGAAGAATTCCTTTGTCCAAAGTCAACAGGAAGTGCAAGGCTGGGAAGGAATGGGGAAGAACAGTCATCCAGACTGACTTGTCATGACTATCCCAAGTGACAGTTCAGTGGCTGTGACAAAAAGACAGACGTTCCAAATAGTTTGGCGTTCTGTAAAATAAGGCATGGAGCTGTTATAATTTGAATGCTGAACGGAACTATAAATAACATCTATTATAGTATATTTTATTTTACAGAGGGGCAAATGCACACCTAGAAAGATAAAATGTCTGGTCACGCTTCCTTCCCATAGTTGTTGGCAGAACTGGAACTAGAATGCACGTTTTTTTATTCCCAGCCTGAATTCTTTCTAACATACCCTGGCCTTTTTCTACTGTATGAAGTACTTAGAGTAGAATACTAAATGGCAGGATTAAAAAACACAAAAGCTTCAATGAGTTTGGGAGCAGCTTTGCAGGTGCCAGATTCTTGCCTCTTACTTTCCTCACACTTCCCCACTCTGCTCCACAAGAAATGGGCATGGTGTCATTTGGACCACATTAGCCCTTAGAGTTCACAAGCTTGGTATGGTGTCTATCCCTTGAGGGGGATTGAAGCAGATGGTGTTCCTTTCTCCCTGGCACCTTGGAGAGAGGGTCCTGTCTGGCTCAGATGTGAAGAGAATGAATTTAGCCTAGCTATTTGGGGATACATATTACATAACACAGTCACTCAAAGACTTACATTTACATGTCCTTAATCAGCAAAAAACAGTTCTTGCTGTCCATTGGTATAAGCCCTTTCAAAAGAAAACCCAAAATGAGGCCAGCTGGCACTAAAGGTGAGTTTACACCATTAAGGTATGAAAGGCAGTTAATCTCTTCTGGGAGACAAATGGTCACAAGGGTTTTGCTAAAGTTTAGGTAATTCCTTCACCAAGTAGGCATTTTTCTAGCTAGTTGGCCATCTAGGAAACGATGTGTACTCCATTGCTCCCTCTGTTGGATATAGCGTACATTCAATATTGTTATATAATAAGGTGAAGACACAAAAAAGGATGAGACATTCTCTATGCCTAATTTTATCATTCCCGTTCTCCCTAGGGAGAAAGAGATAATGGAGTATATACAACGTGTCCCTTCATCTGGTCATTCTTTCATTCACTTATTTAAAAATCTGATGTTTAAAATGTGTCAAACTTGTGAGGTGTTTGGGATACAAAGATGAATGAACATATCAGGGATCCCAGAGGATAACAGGGTAGACAGATGAGTACTATACAACCCAGTTACAATATAGTGTCCAAGTGCAATATTAAAGATATATACCAGGTTCTGTGGAATCACAGAAGAGGAAATACATAAATTGTGAGAAAGAGTTCAATGCAAAAGTAAAAGCCAATCCATGAAAACACATCTGACATTATATCTCCTAGAGGACACAGAGACTCATCGTCAGCTAGCTGCTTTGGTTTGGTCTTTTAGGAGGTGTGGCTCTGACAATGCATTGCCTTCTTCAGAGGACCAGAATCTCAGAAAGTCCTTCTCTGCTTCCTGGATGTATGTTGCTTAAACTTTCATCATGCTTACTACTCAGGATGCAGACCATCTTTACCCTCTCTCAGGTACCTGCATCTTTAATGGTGTATGGCACCCAGAAGCTTGAGACAGCTCTTGGATTATTTTACACAAACTTTCCCTGGCATAGCATAGTCTCACCACCTACCCAGAATCCTTACCTGGGTTACCAAGTCCCTGGTGAGTAGCACATCAAGAGTGGGGTGAGGAAGAGAAAATTTCCCCTAACTCCAGCATGCCACGTGAGAACCTCACTATTAATCACAATAATAGATATAAAATGTTCTGAGTTTGCAATGTACCTCACATTCATTAGTTCATTAAATCTCTCACAACAACCACTTAAGAGTGATATTTTATTCTCCCCACCATGCAAATGAGGAAATTGAAGCTTCAGATATGTATGTGACTTGCCCAAAGCTCTACAGGTAGCACAGCTCTGCCAAGTCTTGAACCCAAGCATTCTGAATCCTAATCCTCTGGCATTGCTCACAGTGTGCACAGCCTTTTCCTCCGCATTAGTAGGTGTGGAAATCAGGCTCATTATAGATAACATGCATTCATGACCCTGGGCAGTACCTGAAGAGCTCTATCTCAGATTCTCTTTTTACTCAAGCATAAATTTCACAATTGAGAGCAAACGAATAACTACAATTTAATACATTGCTGTAATGCTCCACGAGTAACATCTGCCAAGCCTGATAATCCGATTAGAGGATTGAGAGAGTTAATCATTATAGTCCTCTTTTTCAGAGTTATATTTAGCAGAAAGTAATGGACCTTGACCATTCAACTGTTAAGACACCTCTTTTTGAAAAATGGCTTGTCATTTTTATAATACAGACAAAATCTAAGGTTAGTTATACATTAATTACTAAAGTGTTCATTTATCCTAGCTTTTTGTGGAACAGTTTGGCATCTTAAATCATAAAATCACATAGAAGGGACAACATACCATTTAAAGATAGGGGAAGTGGTAGCTACAGTTTGCAAAGGTCATCCAACTCCTAAGACAAACACTCTCTCTCTTTCTCTTTCGGTAAGGACTATTAACTGAGGGGAAAGTGAATTGAACTGAGGGTCTGTATTAGAAGACATTGAGTAAACTACTATGGACTATATATACTGAGCCAGCCAGAGAAGGGTGAGGTATTCCTTCTGGCCAACTGAACCTCCCATATTCCTGGTCTTCCCTTCTGTTTCTAGTATACTCAGAGACCAACCTTTTGTGTACTGCTTTGGGCTCTTTCCCCTCTTGCCTTCTCAATTTCACTCCTCTCACTTTTCTCCCCTTTATGCATTACCCTTCTTTTCCCTTCAACACACATGCCCACATCTTAATAGTTTCCATCAGGAATGCTCCATCTAGAATTTTTTAAACCCAAATTTAAAGTTCATATTTGACTCTATGTCCCTCTCCTTTAAGGACTCCATTTCACTGCTCCACTTTTCAATAAAAGTTACCGAAAAAGTTGTCTTCACTATCTGCTTCCACTTCCTCATCTCCTGTTTTTTTCCACATTCCACTACAATTAAACTTCCATATTGGATAGAGGAAGAACAGGAAGTGATCTTGTGAAGGGCAGCCTTCATGTCGCCACATCTTACTGGACCTCTCAGTACAGGTGACACCCAATGCAGTTGTCATTACGGTCACCAAAGACCACATTCTCCCATCCACATTTCATCTAACCTCTCAGTAGTAATTGACAGTGTCAAATACTTTCTCATTCTTGAAATGCTTTTCTGTTAGATTTCGTGATATCAAATTCTTCTGGTTTCTACCTATTTAATTGACTGCTCCCTTTCAGTCTCTTTCATTGTTTTTCTCCTCTGCCTGACCATTAAGTGTTGGGGTCACTCAAAACTCAACCCTGAAAACAATAATGATACTCTCTTCTCATGTCATTTCAAATAAGTATATACCTTATACCAAATAAATATACACTTTATACCAAATAAATATACTCCTTATTCACACATATATAGATAGAGATATACATGTGCTTATAGTGTAGAACTCTCATCTGAATCCCAAACACTTATATTTGCTTAACATCTCTACTTCGATGACTAATAGACATCTCAAACACTATATATCCTAAATTGAAGTCTTAATCCCATGCCCTTAGCTTCCATCCTTTCTGTAAATGGCACTTACTTCTACTTAGATTCTCTAGCCAAAATCAGGAGGGACGAGAGGAGTCACTCTTGAAACCCCTCATTCCTTCATTGCACCATCCATCAACAGTCCTGCCACTGCTACCTCAAAATGACATTTTAAATCTGCCCATTTTTCTTGATCTCTGGTCCCACCAATACAGTTCAAACCCATCAGTTCTTCAGGGACCACTATAGTAAGTTCTTACCTAAAATCCCTGTTACCACTCTCTTCTCCCCACTCAGAGTGTTTTTAACACATAAAAATGACCATGTCCCCATACTTTACTTCTTCCAACAAAAACCAGAAAATCAAACTCACCATTAGTTGTTCATTTTATTCCTCAGCATGGTTTCCAAGATCCTATGTGATCTGACCACCATCTCCCTTACTGACTTCGTCTACACCACTCTCCCTTGATCTTGTTATACTCAAGTGACACTGTATTCTCTAGTCCCCTAATACTCCAAACTTATTCCCTCTTCAGGTACTTTGTGTGGCTCTTCCCTCTGCTTGGCCCTTCCCCCTGCATGAAGTGCTCATCTCCTTCTTCATGTTCCTATCTCCTTCATGGCAGTTGGGTCTAGGTTCCATGGATACTATGGCCAAACGGTCGTCGCAATGTGGCTTCACCTCCCAGTCACTCCTCATCATTTTATGGTATCACAAATTTTCTTTATAGCAATTATCATTTGATGTTACTATTTCACCTGTCTGCTCCTCTCACTATTATATAACATCTGTGAGAGCAAGGAACTTACCTGTCTTTTTCACGAATGTTTCCTACCACCAATAACAAGACCTGGGTGGAATCTTATAAACATTTGTGGAATTAGCAAATTTCTTACTATTACCACTACCCCTCTGCTTTTCAAGTGTCTTTAAAACCCAAAATGCTCAGTAGAAACTGAAGCAGAGTTTCCTTGGAGAAGAAAGTGAGTTGTCATAGAATATATTTGAAAATCTATAAGTCAACTGTAACTTAAAAATAAGCTAACATGTTGAAAGAGAATGATATTCCTATGATATAATAGTAACTAATCCAAAAGCAACTGGCTTTCAAAAACCAAACGTGATAAAATTTGTGATCAACCTGGTTAGTTGGCAATAAAGCAGAAACACAAACTACCATTTTTTTGAGAAAAATTTCATCTGAAAAGAACGATTTTTACAGTAATGAGGTATAAACACAGTAAGAGATAGGAAAGCTGACTTTGTTTGCTGCTACATCTCCAAGCAATGAAAAGAGTGCCTGGTCCATGGCAGTTACTCAATGAATATTTGCTACTTAAATGAATACTATATTAGCTACTACCATTTTATAGGTCCAAGCACAAAGAAGAAAGTAAGAGAATATATGTGGATATAAAGTGATAGAGGCATTGCACATAAGACATTGCATGTGCAGGGTCTGGCACACGATAAGTGATCAAAAGCTGTAGTTAATATCACCTCAGTCCTCATCACAATACTTTTTCTCCTCTGCTGGTTTCATCTCATCTTCCCTGACTCTAGAGTGCTCCAGGGTTGAGTCTTTTGTCACCCCCTCTTTCCTAATTACCCTGGATGTTGTCAGGCCTCTTTCCTACACTGCAGATTGCCTGCTCAAATGAATGTCTCACAGGCATCTCAAACTTCATATTCCCCCTTTTCATCGTCTTCCAGATCTCAGGAAATAGCAAATCCTTTCTTCCAATTGCTCAAGTGAAAAACATTGGAGTCATGTTGACTTTTCTCTTTTTCACCTGCATCTGATTTGTCAACATATCCTACTGTCTCTACTTGGAAAACATACTAAGAATCTCACTACTTGTCCCTACCTCCATTCCTATCACCCTGATTTTAACTGCCATCACATCTCACTTTGTTACTGCAATTATCTCTAACTAGTGTTCCCTGCTTCCACCCTTATCCCCTAAGGTCTAGCCTCAATATAGCAGCCAGAGTAATCCTGCTAAAATAAATGTCAGACAATGTCACTATGACTCAACACCCTCCAGTGTTCCCTAAATCACTAAGAGTAAAGCCAAAGTCCTTACAATGACCTATTAAGACCCTACATGATCATTGATATCATATCATATACTACTTTTCCCTCATATTCTTTTGGCTCCTTGTTTCAATACTGGTTCATGGCTTCCCTTGCACTTGCTGTTCTCTGGAATAATCTTCTCTTAGTATATACCTGACCACTCCCTTATTTCTCTTGGGTTTTCATTCAAATAGCATTGTCTCCGGGAGGTCTTCCCTGGTCAGCATCTCTGTAATTGCAGCACTTCTCCTGACACTTCCTACTCTCCTTCCCTGCTTTATTATTCTCCTTGCCACTCATCACAATCTAATATGCTGCATATTTTGCTTTTGTCTATCTCCCCTATTAGAATGTAAGCTCCTTGAGAGCAAAGGTTTTAACTAATTTTTTTTTTCTCTGCTTTCTTCAAGCATCTAGAATAGTACCTGGGACACTGTAGGCACTCAGTAAGTATTTGTTGAATGAATACATAAAATATTAGCTGTTATCATTTTATAATCCAAAATTGAATAACAGAACAAAAAAGATAGTATGGGATAAGTTTATATCTGTCTGATTACAAGCTTATTGTGCATAAAACAATGAATTTGTTTCTGAAAACTTGTGTCAAACAGAATGATTATAAATCAAAAAATATTTAAGTGTGCTGGCAACATTGTTATTTCAAAGAATCTTTGCTTAAGCACCTACTGAAACAAAGGACTTTTAAAAAATAATTTGAATAGTTTCCCTCTAATATCGCTCTTCATAAATTAAATATTTTATTTCCCAGGTTTCATTACATGTGCATCTATTATGCATAAAAACAAACAGAAAATAGGCAGCCTTTGAACTATAGACTAGCCCAACTTAATTCTAACAGAAATTAGCAAGAAACCTAATGGATACTCTGAAATGCACAGTGAAACAGTGACACTCTTGAGCTACTCTGGATAGTTCTCTCCTCCCTGAAGTGTTTACAAAAACACTGACACATAGGTTTAGTTAAGGAAGATTCCCGCCCTCCCTCACGATGGTCCCCATGGCTTGCTCTCATTGCTCAGCATATCCATTTTCTTTTCTACACATTCACAATGTAACCCCTGTCCCTTTATTTGAGAGGTCTCAAGTCATTAAGATTTAAGCATGAAAAGTTTTCTATTTTCCCAGGAATTGCATAGAAAAAATGTTTTATTTAATTCCCATTCCCCAATGAGTAGCTTCCACCTTAATAATCCTTTGAACAGATAACATCATTGTTGGTCATTTGGGGCTATTAAGAACTCATACTGGTATTTGAGACCAGGAAAAGTCAAAGCCAATGTGCTTTCCTTCCCTTCCCCTGGGGCTCTCTGACAATGAGTCTCAACCCCATCTAACCCAGAGTTCCCATTGCATAAAAATATTTCATAATGGCCCATTTAAAACCACCAATATGATGCCTAGATTCTATTATAAAGAATACAAAAAGAGAAGCAAATCATAATGAATGAAGTGTGTTTCAATATGACTACACCATAAAACATAATGAAATGTTCAGATGTTTTACATCTATGTAGAAGCACTGTAGACACAACAGCTATGAATACAGAGTGACACATATACCACATTCAGTTACATGATGTTCCGAGAGTAAAAAATCTTTGGTAATGTTCTGACAAAATCAAAACATGATCTTTTTTTATTTATAAACTATTTACATCATTGGAAAATTCAGTGTATGTAAAATCCATGAAAAATTTTATGTTTACACGTAAAATGAAAGTTAAGTTCAAGGCCCAAATTATGATAGAAGTTTTGTCTAAGTGAATGTCTGTCACGATATTTGACAGCATTGCTGGATCTGGGATGGTTCGTTCTATCTATCGTAGTCCTGAGAAGCTCAGTATATCTGACAGCCCTTTTCTATACCCACAAAAAACAGTGAAAACCATAAATCTGACATATTTTCAAAAGGCCCCCCAGGGGGCAGTGTTATCCCCATGGAGAACCACTATACTATTGATATGGCACAATTTCTAAGACGCTTCCTCTCCCTTCTCTTTCTCACTTTTGTAGTCTCTTAGATCCCCTGGTGGAAACACTGGACGGAGGAAGAGGTAAAAGGGCAAACATCTACTTAACTCCGGTACTTTTCTCCCCTGGGTTAGCTACAACTGCTACCTTAGCCTGTTGGTCTATGGGCCCTCAAGTCTCCCTTTATATTGTGACTGAAAGTGAGGTGGGGAAGTTGGTAATAGGGCCAGTAATCTGACCTGGCCTCTCTTAGGAATCCCGGTGGAGAAGCATGGAGAGATGTGGAGAGTGGTCCCAACCAGTTCTAAGCTTCTGAAAGCTTAGAATAATGAGATGGGTTGGGGAACCTTGTGATGTAATTCCAGCTCGGTTGCCCTCCAATGCGTGAACCTGGGCATTTCAGTTCTCTGGACCGCATTTGCCTCATCTGCAAAATGGAAACCTTCACTTAAATATAACTCTGAACTTTTGAAATCTCCATGCAGTTAATATATACTCCCTTCTCTGTGTGTCTGAGAGGCGGGCAAAAGTTGTGAGCCCACATTTTAAATTTATTTATACTCATACAAGACCTGTGGCATCAAATTTGGCAAGCATTCTCTACTCATCTAACAATATTCTTCCACCAAGTAAACTGTGCTTTTAATTTTAAATATTATTAAGCTCTGTGAATCATAGCATTTTAAAGTTGAGAACTCATTTGTTAATATGGTGAGGGTAGATAATGTGCCCTTGTCTCTAGAGATGCCAAGGTGAGTATTTATGACATAGGTTAAGTGGCTTTATCAACAGCTTCTGATTTTCTTCTGTATGTCCAACAATTTAGAGAAAAATATTATAAAATGTATGAGAGACATGGTCTCTCTTGTAAATACTCTTATAATCCATTGTATCTTAGGTTAAGTTCCCTAGAGGCAGTTCCTAAAACAGGGACTCTTGTTCAGGTGATTTTTTTGAAGGAGAGCTCTCAGGGAAAATGTCTTAAAGAGTGAGAAGAGCAGACTGGGGCAGGAGGAGCAGCTAGGCAAGGGTAAGATTTTAAATCTAGCATAGTCTTAACTCTGGAAGGTTCTCAACTGCACCAAGGATTCTCAGCAAAGAGACAAAAGGGCCCGGGCTATTTTTATCCCTAGAGACAGCCAGGCATTTGTTACAGGCTGTACTCAGGGGCTAGTTAGGTGCACAATCTCCTAGAGATCTTCAGGTGAAGTGGTTACCACCAGCCAAACTGCACAAGCCTTGCAGATGTAATCCCTAAGCAGCCAACACCCACAGCTGCTGGTCAATGGGGACTCCATCCTGCAAAAGGGAATCTGGACTGGGTACCACAGCATCTGCTATGCATGGTATTAAAGTAGCTAAGTCATGTACAATGTCCTTTAAGTGTGGTCATAAAGCTAAGTGCAAGAGAGTACAGTCTGAAAGCCCAGAGGTACAGAATAAGCGAAGAAGAACACCAGTCTGTACAGGATGCAGACTCTGCATGAGACATTGTTACATAAGCTTTACCTAAGTAAAGCTTAAATCCTCTCAACAAATCTACAAGGTAGATACTATTACTGCCTCTATTCTCGGTAAACCAAGGCAGAAAGGTTATATTACTTGCTTAAGGCCAACACAGCTGGTAAGTGCCAGTGAATGATCATTTGATGGATCATAACATAGTACAGCTTTCCTGAAACAGAGGAATCTCCACAACGAAATCAGAATTTCTTGGGTGGGGCCCATTTGTTAACAAGTTTCCTAAGTGCCCAGAGCCGTTGTAGAGTGGAATGAGAACTTTTCCAAGATGGAGGAAAGTTGTTCAAAGGACAATGTCAACTGGTCAGAATGATCACCCAAAATAGATGTGCTTGTGAATTTTATAGATAGCCTGGAAGGAGTGGGAAGTAAGGTGAGAATAAAATCGAGAGTAGTTTCTTGGATACCAAACAATAATTTGGTATCAAATTACAAGAAGTAACCTTTTTTATAGTCACATTGTTTCTTAAAATAAAGAACACAATATCAAAACTAAAAAGCATAGCAAACACTGGGCCTATTTATCCAATACGGTATTCTTTTTTTACCTCAATGTTGATCTATGTAGGCATTTATCGGGAAACATATAACAAACTACCTCTTTCCCAGAGAAAAAAAGGATACGAGAAAATTAATAAGGGAAATAGTGTTTTCCAAAGGCATTGGAAATGAAAACACTATGCAAATATAAGTAATTAAATTAATCACTGGTATACTTTTTTAGCAGAATATTTTTATGCAGATGTGTAATGGTATGTCATGCTCTGAAATAGCGCCAATATCATGAAATACCTCATTACAGAAATTGGGCAAGAAAGACAAAAGAGAAAAAGAGAGAATGAAAAATGAAGAGCCTGTTGGCATGCTGCCACTTGGCTATAATGAATTATTTTGCAGGCAATGGTACTGAACTGTCATCTTCATTGCCCACTTATCTAGTTGAGGAGAGGAGAGAATTTTAAGAAGGCAGAGGGAACATTTTATCCTTTTATGATGCACATTGGTGGATCAACTCACTATGTCCCCTTTCACCTGCTACATTTGCTCATCATTGTTATCCAATTTATTGTCAGTTAAATATAAATTCCAAGTATTACTAGGAAAAACTTCTAAATAACATGCTAGTTTATTTCTGATTAATAGGGTTCTTTCCTTGTTATATTTCCATTCCATTTGGTTTACATTTCAATCTATTATTTACAGTGAACTTACAATGACACTTTTTAAATGGTTCTTTGTTAATACCAGATTAAATAGTTTAGTGATTTAGGGGATTAATGGACAGTCCTCAAAATGACCTCAAAAGAACTTACATGGCACCAATCATTCAGTGGAATGATTTGGGGTTGGGGATGAGGGTAGGAGACCCAAAATTTTATACTGTGTGAAAGGCTAGCGAAAAGGAGGAGCTTTGGGGACATAAGATTATATACCGACTAAACAGACCCCTGCCCACAAATCTATGGGCAGGTGTTTGGAGCCAACTGCTTGGTGTAATCATATTAGTGAAGATTATAAGGAAGCTTCAAAATCCCTAGGGTAGTGAGCAGTGCTAGAATTGTTCAGGGAGAGTTCATGAGAAATTGGTTCCTACAGAACATTTTAAAAAACAAAGAGAAAGAAAGAGTTTACTGAGTAAGCTAAGATCTGAGGGAAGGGTTGGTTAATGTTGACTTAAAGCAAGTCCAGAAGTTCTGATGTGTGAACTAATCTTCTACCTTTTCAGCAGGCAAAAGATGCCCGTGATCAATATTGAGGATCTGACGGAAATGGACAAAATGAAGATGGAAGTTGACCAGCTCAAGAAAGAGGTGGCACTGCAAAGAATGCTGGTAAATTGCTGCTGCTCTCTTTTGATTTATTTTTAACTGGAGTTACTGTGGGGCTACCAGGTTAGATTACAGTCACTAGAGAGGGTCAACATAGGAAAAGTTCATTATTCACGTAAAAATTCACCTGGGAAAAATTCATCTGCAATAAAGAAAATTAAGAATTTAGAGTCTAAATCAAGAGATCAGCAAACTATTGTCCATGGTCCAAATGCAACCCTTGACCTGTTTTTATATAGGTTGTAATCTTTAAAAAAATTTTTTTTTTAAATAAAAATGAAGAAGAAAGAAAATAGGGTATTAGACATGGATCATATTTTAGCTAAACAAAGCAATGAAACAGAGCATACAGGTATTTTGAGTCTACTTTTCTAAATTTTTAGCATCTTTATATTTGATGCTATACTTTCATATTGTACAAACACTTTGTTATGACCTGACTCCCTCCAGCACTGTTGTGGCTAGTAATGAATGAGTACATTCTATTCTTTGCTAATACAGGTGAATGCAAGTATAAGAACTCACTGGTTTCTTCTAAAAACATCTGACAGATCTTGGGAAATGATTATCAAGAGTTTTCTGCCTTTAGAAAGAGCAGAGATGGCAAAGAAACGAAAGTTTCCATCAAACTGAAAGTGATTGGAGCTTGGAAAATAGCAATATATATTTTAGATTTCTTTGATTTAGGAAAGTAGGTAGAACAAAAACTTCATAAGTTTAAAAGCATATTATATATATATATCTATAAACTCATTTGATCAGGCCAAAGGGGGGGAAAAGGAGTTTTTTATTATTGAATAATTATTAATCTCAATTAAAATTGGGATTTGGGCTTCCTTTATCCTTAGAACATTCTCATAATTCTCTTTTGTGCTTTCTATTACAGACAGAGGCAAAAACATGTTTTGCCATAAAGATAAAATTAAATCTATAAATAGCCTAAAAGATTAGAATGCACACCAACATATGCTGAAGTCTTTATCTTTACAATTTAGTGGGAAAAGACTTTGGGGGTAAAGGACAGTGGGTGTTTTTTTTTTTTTTCCTTTACTTGAAATATCCAGAAGCTGTTTTATTATTTATATACTCAGGGTTGTCTTTTCTGGGCAATTTGGTTATATTCCCTGTTTATTATTTGCTGTGTCAAGTCTACCTTGGAATTTCCATTTGGGGTAAACTTCACTTCACCTTCTATCAGACTCTTGGATTCATTTTCTTCTTTACTCAACTGCCTCCTTGCTTTTGGAAGTCAAACTGATTTTACTATCAGAATCCAAAATTATAATCAAGGAAACAGAGTAATATAATCAATATTTAGTGAAAAAGGGAGGTAAATATGAAAGAATCACAAATCTACAGACAGGAAGTCTTATTAAAGTCCATTCTAATTATTAAAAATATTATTAAAATTTATACTAAGCCATATGTTTTAAGAATCTAAGGAGTAGCACTGCTCCCAACTATCATATGGAAGTGTGAACAATGATTGGATCTGAGGTTGCAGAAGTCAGACAATCCAAAGATTTTATGCCAACGCTGAATGGAGGCGGAGTGAGGCAGTGGAAGCACACAGACCTTCCCAGACTGGAGACCTGGCTTCTTCAGTGTGTTACCTGCAGCAAGTGACTTAACATCTCACTGCTTTACTTACCTCATTTGTCAGATGAATAGGTTACATTCACTTTTCTCCAAGGCAGTCTTCTAGTTCTCAGAAACTGTTAATTAGAATCTAGTGTTTCTGTCCAAAATTAAGTATCCAGGAGAGGTTAAAAGACTAACATTTTAGCTTTTGTTTTTACTTTTAATGCCAAACTTTCTTTCCTCCTGTTTTTTCCTATATCTCTAATCTGTACACCCAGACCAAAGCCCATTTTTCCTCATCCATCTCATCATGTCATTCCTTTTCCTTGCTATTTATCTAAGAATGAACTTTGAAAGGATCAAAAAATTCTGTTAAATGATATTTCATGAGCCATGGAACTTCCAGGTCCTGAACCCATAGTTCAGACAGGGCAAGATAGTGTCAGCATAGGATGGTTAAGTGGGTGGACTCTGGGGCCATATCAGTGGTTCAGATTCTGGATCCACAACTTTCTGACTGTGAAACCCTCACCTAAGTCATCTAACTTACTCGTGTCTCTGTTTCTCTGTCTGTAAAATGAGGAGAGTAATAGATAGCATCTAACTCAAACAGTAATTGGAAGGAATAATTGGGTAACATACGCAAAGCCCTAAGAACAATGTTTGGGATGCAGTAAGTGCTTTCTAGCATTATTATTGTTGTTATTTTTATAGTTACTGTTATTTATGAACCAGACTGACTCATGATATGCCTCAATCTATTTTGCTGCCAAGGTACTAGTATTATCAGAGTAAGACAACTTTTTGGATCCAATTATAAAGTTGACAGGTTTTTACTGACTTTAAGTCAATATATAGGCAGTAAATGAAGACAAGCTTTGTAGTGATAGTTAAAAATATTTACCATTTAACTGAGCACCTACTGTGCACCAGGCCTTATTAAGCACTTAGTAAGTCAGTGTTGCTATTCCTAATTTATATATTAAGTAGCTGAACTTTAAAGGAACTACTATAACAAAGGAGATATATATAAATATATCTGATAAGAGGGCAAAGACAAAATTCAAACCTAGGGTGCTTAAATCCAGTGTCTATGTCCTTTCCACTATGCCAGGTAATCCTCTATTGAACTACATATACTTATAATAAGCCTCACCAAAATAATTTTAAATACATATATTTTAGGTAATTTATTGCTTCTAGACACCTCAGATTCTCAGATCCTAGTCAGGTACTGTAAAAAACCAGCCCCTCACTAATTCTTGAATTAATCTGTTTTTGGCATCTGGATGGAGCCAAAAGAGCTGGCATCTAGGGAAGAGGTGGAATAGTTAGGGAGGAAAAAAATGGAAATCGAAATGATTGAATATTTTAAAAGTGTGTGTAAATCTGCAAACATCACCATATAAAGGAGCTACCTAACCAATGTTCCTTTGCCCCAGTTAAAAATGATTTGTTTTGATATGAAGGTAATGAGTTTGTAGGATTATAAAGTAATCTTAAAGCTTACTAGTCTAATTTTGCTTGAAATGTTCTTGGTAGTTCCCATTATGTTTACAGTTTTTTATGTGTTTGATTATGTATAGAACATAACAGAGAAATTAAGTAACCATGCATTTAATTTGTAACAATAAAATATATCTGTTTTTTAAAAAATTCAATAAACACTACTATTGAGAAATTTAGTTCTTTTAGACAAATGTTATCCAGCTTTGTCGTCTATAGTTATCTAATTTTACTCTCTTTACGATTTTTGATGACATTTTACATGGCAAAGGAATAATGTCTACTTTAACTTCTTGTGGATTGGCTTCTTAGAATAACAGACAATTTTTGACATATTGGATTTTTGAGGGAAGGGATGTGGAAATAAAGTGTGCATTGCATAGTTATAAACAAAATGAAATAAATCCAATTTGTGTCAAAGGAAAGAAGCATCCCACAGGGCCTCTCTTACCTTAGTGGGGGAAGGGTGACGTAGAACGGCAAAGAACTCAAACTTATAAATCAAACACACCAGATTTAAATCTGAGCTTTTTAATTTACCAACTGTGACCAAGGTCATTTCTCAGAGAATGAAATTAGGTAATATATGGGCTTGGCTCATGTTAAGAGTTTAATAGTTTTTCATTCCTTTCCAACTTTACAAGTCACATTTTCAGAATGAGGAAAAGATTTAATCAATGAGCAGTCTGGTGACATTGTTGACTGGTCTTGATCTGATCCCTGGATCCTTTGTCCTTTGGAGTTCCTGAAGGCAGTGTCCGCTGAGATTCCTTACCTGGAGTGTGGCCAGCTGTTTATTATAATAAATACCGTCTTGGATTCTGCAGTACTGGGTTTTACCCTAAAAGACTGAGCTCTCTCTCCTTTTCTTCAAGGTGTCCAAATGTTGTGAAGAAGTAAGAGATTACATTGAAGAAAGGTCTGGTGAGGATCCTCTGGTAAAGGGCATTCCAGAGGACAAAAATCCCTTCAAGGAACTCAAAGGAGGTTGTGTGATTTCATGAAAAAATCCTTAGTATATCTAGAGTTTTAATGACAATACCAGTTTCCCCTCATTTATATTGATACTTTAAAGCATGTATATGAATTTTTAAATTTATAAATGTAAATTCTTAATAAAATCTGGGATGTGATAATACATAACTATATTTTTCTTTATTATTTTCTTATCTGTGATAAGGGTCTAGCACATAATGAACACAATAAACATTCTTCACCCCTTTCTTTAAAAATAATTAATGCTTTATGAATGAATATGTTATCCCAAGTGGCCAGCATGAAGTTAGTGTTTTATGGGTTTTTTTTTTCCTTCTCAACATTCATATTTCACTCAGAAAATTTCATGGCCAGAATTATATTTTTTTCCAAACTTTCTCTTGCTTACAGAATTATTGTCTATTTTTTTTATATACACAGCTGATCTACCTTTGTACAATATGGGCTGTGAAGATTTTTGTGATATTTTATTCTGTTTCCATTTCTCCCTCACCCCTGGTCAGTGGTGACGGCTTTAACATAATCTCTTCCCACATTCTTACCCAATTCTGCTTGTGACCAGTGATATGACATTTTCCCAGGAAGCCAATTGTATTAAGCATTCAGTCTGTGGTCATGGAGCACAGTGAATTTAGCCAGAACTGTATCAAAGGTTATAAACACAGACTTGGGAATCAGAAAATTCTACCTTTGCTATTTATTGCTTGGCTGATTCAGATAAATTACTTAATCTTTCTAAATCTCAGTTCCAGCATTTTCTATCCACCTTTCTCACTTTATTCTCTGCCACAGCACATATCACTATCTAGCATACTATATATCTTATCTATTTATAAATTTATTTATAATTTATTTAATTATCATTTGTCTCTAATGGTTTTCCATGTACAGTGATATTTAGTGAAGTAGTTAATAGATATATTTTTCTTATTAAAAGATATATAAAGTCTTTGCTATGGCATTTAATACCCTGTAGTGTATAATCCTAACCAACATCTCTAGCTTTCACCTTATAACTGAGGACAGATTTTGGAGCCAGGTGATTTTGAGTTAAAACCTTGGTTCTTCCTCTTTCTGCTAGCTGAGAACTTTGGACAAGTAACTTCAATTCTTTGGACCTCAGTTTTTTTTTTTTAATGTATAAAATGGGGGTTACAGTGAATTCTTATAAGGTTATTAATAAGTCCTTAGATCAGTAATGAGCATATGGAAGAAAGCTCAATTAATAGCCTATATTATTATAAGATCACTAGACTCCCTGTAGTCAACAAAGTTTACTATTGAATAATCCCCTAAATGATGCCACAGTTTCCCACCTCATGGAATTTGGTCCAACTGATCCATCCACCTGAAATGTCTCTCCACTCCATTTCATTTCAGTCCTCTGCGATCCTACTTTTCTTGTAAGGCCCACTGAAAACTTATCTCCTCTCTCCCTCACTCTACCCCAAGAGTATTTTGTATATCTTTTGTCATTTAACATTTCTTTACTCTGTTTTATTATAATTAGTATGATTGTCTTAATCTCCATACTGTATTGTAAAATTCTCCAAGTCAGAAGCACTGTTCATCTTTTACTATGCCATATCAACTAATAAATTGTCTATACAATTTAATTGACAATAAATATTTAATTCAATTAAAAGCAGCTACAATCAGTGTTGGGGAAATGTTTATATGAGATAATTCAGATTGGCTTAACTAATGATTAAATCAACAATAGGAGAAAAAAAAATCCTGTTACCTAAAAATACATGTTGTCAGCAGAGTTTGAATAAGATAGAAATCAGAGGAAGGAAGTATGAGAAAGATGGTCGAGGAAGAAGAAATGAAATCATGAAAGTCCCAGAGCCAACACAGCTTCAACTCACAGTGACTGGTTTTTTTTCAGAAGTTGTTATTTCAAGGCCAGGGATTACTAGGTTATAGGGAATGAGGTAAGACTACAGAAAAACAAAATACATTCTAGCTACGACCTTAGTTTTGGCTCTTCAACAAAGTTCCTGATAGCATTAGTGAGAACGAGTTACTCTACATACCAACTACAATATATCATTTGAGCTACTTGCACTTTATGGTTGCACACTGCACACATTGGATGATTCAAGCATTAGCAAGAAAACTAAAACTCACTATTATTGTAATTTGGACTGATTTGATTTTAACCAGATTCCAAAACAAAGGTAATAACCAAACTTCCTATTCTTAAAAGACAATATTAACATGAGTAAAGTATAAAAGTGGGTAATGAAAATGAGTAATTATATGTGATAAGAATTAAAGTCTGTATTAACAGAATTGATAAAAGAATAATTTTGATATAATGATTTTAAAGCAGTTGTTAAGTAATTAAAGCATCAGACACAGACCATCCTGTGACTTCACCTTATCTTCATCTAGAAAAGGAATATTATAGGAAATAGGTGAGTTCATGAGAATTCCTATGCAATTGTAATAATAAATTGAACCAAATATTAAATGAAACAAGAGTACATGAAATATGTGTTAAATATTTTCCTTAAAGAAACCATCATTTTAATGACCTAAAGAGTCACCCGTTACTTTATAAATTTGAGAAGAACAGAATTTGAGAGGTAACCTAGTTTATTTATACCAATATTACAGAAGCAGGGAGAATATATGTATTGCCAAATCATAAAATAAAGTGTGATCAGAACACAGGTCTGTTCTGGGTTCAAGTTAGTATTAAATCAACTTAAATATAACTGCCTTCAATATTTTCTTATAGTTTTTCTCAATGTGGATTTTTAACAATATACTTAACACATGGTCATGCAGTCACATAGTCAAAAAATTGTTTTTCCTTTTTTGCATACCATAGTAAAAATTTCAAGTTTTTAATATTTAAAAGTGAAAAGACATATATGATTAATTTTATTTTTATTAAGAAGATTTCTTTAAAATGCTTGCTAAAAGGCAGAATGCTAGGAGAGCAGATGTAGCTTAAGTGGTTGAGCATCTACTTCCCATGTATGAGGTCCTAGGTTCAATCCTTGGTACCTCCTAAAAGAAAAAAGACAGTGGGCTAATTGATTTCTGGTTACACTTCTTTTTACAGCAGAATGGTTTCCATTCATACTATTTTGTAAAATAATTTTCATCAACTATAATATGTAAAATATAAATTAAAAGTTAACACTACATTTGAACACATCTAGTATGGATTTAAAATTTGTTTATTTGAAATCTTTGCTTACCATGGTTGCTCCCTAGGAGGCCAAACTCCATGCCTAGGGACAGGGGACAACATAGCCTATTGTTTATAACAAAACAAAAGATGTCCTATCATTTTAACATTTAAAACCAAATGACAAACATTTTTCAGAATGCTGTGTGGTTATAGGATTTCAGCATTTTCCAATTATTTTAGTTTAATCAATTTCCTTAATAATATGTAAGATGTGAATTATTTTGGTAAGAATAAATTTTTAAAAAACTAGATCAATAATATGTATTTCATCTCTAATACGTCACAAAACACCATGGAAAAAAAGTTAAAGAACAGAGAATATGCCAGATCAACTAATGAGCCTAATGTGTATAGCTGGGACTAATATCTGCATTGGGTTTATAAATATTTATTACTGAAAGAGACTAGATGATTTCACAGTTTCACAGGGAAGAAATTTCCAGGCCCAAATAAATCTATTTTTATGATTTGGAACAAACATACTCTCATTAATTTTCTTAACCAACTTATTTAATTTAGGTGTTGAACTTAATTAATTTAGGCTACATTCACAATAACTATTTTTACTAATTTATTTAAACTATTTTAACCAACTTTTTAAATTTAAGCAGTGGGAAAACATAAAAACATATCAGTCCTAGAGACAGATGTAGAATTTTGTCTTGGCTCACATCTTACTAACAGGGAAAGCTTTGGCCCATGATCTAACTCCTCTGAGTTTGAGAAAATTTGAAATATGTGGTATTTCAAATACAGAAAAAGAAGTGCCTAAGTATTTTCCTTTGTGAAAGTGATCTATCCTATATATGTATATATATACAGAAACACAATTAAAGACACAATATATCTTAGCTGATCCACCTCTTCCCCTGCCCCCATCACACATTTTATAAATTAGAAAGCTGAAAGCCTGAAAAATTTAAGAGACTTTTCCAAGGATGTCAGTGGCAGAGCTCAAAAGCATGAGTACTTCTTAAGTCATTTATTGCTCTTTTCCTTCCAGTATATTTGTTCAGGATAAGTTGGTGGAGCCTGGGGAGAAACTATGGACAAGCAAACAAAACCTTCTTGCAGAACAGGGAGTGATTTATGGGTGTACAAGGGCAAGTGCTCTGAAATATTTAGTTTATACCTCCATTCTTCACCTGAATTTACCTCTATAGGCAGGAGGGCTTCTGGAGAGAAAGAGAAACATCTGATCGCTTGGCTTCTTACAATCATGTTTTATTTTTCTTCTAGTCCTTTTTAACATGATGAACATGGTTCTAGTTTACAGTCAAAAGGAAAGTTTAGACTGCATATAAACATTTTACACTTTGGCACTTTTCCTGGCTTTACCAAGAGGTAGGTAGGTGAATATTGCTTTTCAGAAGGTGGAGAATCCAATGTTAAATGAAGCCACTGCCTACATCCAGAAAGTTGCTTGAGGCAAAAATTCAAAATCCTTGGTGTCAAGTATCATCTATACTTTGGAGGATGGGGAATGGAGAGGCTCTGGTAAGAACTTTCAAGATCTCTGCCTTCTGTCTTCTGTTCTTATATCATCCTGCTATCCTGTAGTCATTACAAAACGTTCCCCTGAAGAAAGAATAAAAACTTTGCTGATGAGAATGTAGAAGATTATTTAATCACAGAAAATGGCCGTGCACGTTAAAAACAATAGCCACAGCCTGATATCCCTTTTTTTTCCTCGCAAATTAAAAATCCCTTTCAGGCATTTAATAGACTGAATTGATATTTATCTTCAGGGCACTAAGTGAGTGTCTCTGAGATTAAAGCTGAGTTTCATTTTCCTCTTGGAGCTTTTCTTAAGCTTCCACATTCCCCACAATAAATACGTCTATAACCGGGTAAACGTTATATACACTATATTTTTAAAGCTCTTGGAGAAGCAAAGGGCCGTTATTTCCTGCTGGGTAGTGTCCTTCTTTTCCTTGTTTCAGAAACAAAACCCGGATGTGACTTGGGAACAACAACTAAAAAAGAACAAAAAGTAAAACTTTTGTTGCCCCTCCAGGAAAGTGGGTTAGCACAGCCGCAACCCTCCCGCCCCAGCCCAGGCCCGTTGCGCGCGGGCGTGGCAGGGTAGGGAGCCAGGGCTGTCCGGAGTCAGCATCTCTGCGGCGAGATTGAGCAGAGGGAAACTACTCAGGGTCCTTTGGCCGCCGCTGGAACTTAACCCTAAACTAGCTCCCTGGGACCGGCTTCCTGGAGTTGTGCGGACTTGAGAAAAAGACAAACGGGTTTGAAGATCCTAGGATCTGGGAAAGGCCGGCGTTAGGAGACGTCCCAGAGGAAGCTCGAGCCCTGGGGAGCTGAGGACCACTGCCGCGGGAGGCAGTCACGTTCTCTTCGGGCCAAGCGCCAGTCGGAAGGCTCCGCAGTTATTTCGGGACGTGACTTCGTGGTTTGCGGCACTTCAAAGCCACTCCAGTTCCTGAGCTATCCCTGGGCCCAGTTCTGGTGCAAAAAAATGCCTGCCCTTCATATCGAAGATTTGCCAGAGAAGGAAAAGCTGAAAATGGAAGTTGAGCAACTGCGCAAAGAAGTGAAGTTGCAGAGACAACAGGTAAATTTACTGTTCCAGAATATTTACTTCTCTGAAATGAACCAAGGTCAGCTTTGTTTGTTTTTTGTTTGTTTTTAATAGCAAAATGAATAGGTTTTTGTCCTGCAGATCCGCCTGAAGTAGGGCTCTGGGGTGCCTGGAAACTGCCAGTTGATATGGAGACATGCCCCCTTTCTAAGGGAGAGAGCAAGGGTCGGAGGAATAAAATTTAAGCAATTTAGAAGGGCAGAAGCAGACATGAAATCCTGCCTTCTTTTAGACAGCCAAAAACTCAGTTGTAGGAAAAAGGCAGATGCCTACTTAGTTTTTGATCTTTTCCATTATTTGAAAAAAAACAGTACTTCTTTCAGGATTTTTTTTTTTTTTTACCAAATTTTAAAATCTTAAAACTATATTACCTAGGTTTGAATTTCACCAGTGGCCTACAGTGGTATGCAAAGGACAATCCATTGGGGGCCTGGGAACAAAATATTAGATTTTTTATTTTTACTTATTTGTAAATCTCATAATTTCCAGGTTATTTGTTTTGTAAATATGCATAATGTACTAAGACAGTAGTATCTCTTTATTTATGAATAAATAATTATACATTTACTGAAGTGTATCTGAAACTATTTTTTGTGATCACCATTAGAAAGTTTTAGAGACCACTCGTATGGACTACAGATTCAGGGAGAACATGATGCCCCAGTGTTAAGAAGTCTCCACAGAAATTTGTTGGAGGTCTTGTAATCTTTACTTCATTTCTTACAGGTAATAGTGACCGTCATTAAGATACTAATATTTCTTCCTTCTTGACTCAATTTAATCAACCTGTAGTGTAGGGATAGGCTTTTAGATAGATATTTTTAAAGAGACATTATCTAATTGTATCTCCACATCAAGATAAATTTGAACTGATTTTATTTTCTCTATGGTTAAATACTAGAAATCAATCTTAAATAATGGAAAAGAAACAAGTATTGTAAACATGCTCACTTGCCCTTCTGTTGCAGTTGCTTTGATAAATCGGTTAACTGACAAGAGCCTTGTTACTCAGAGTGCACATTTTGAGGGAGGATTCCAAAATGCAGGTTTTCCTGAGTATTACCTTTTAAAACTTTCTTTTTTCAGATTCTTTCACTTCTAAACCCTTACTCTTCCTAGAATTGGGAGTGGGATGTCTTTCTATCCAAGTTGAGGGCTTTGTGCTTAAAAAATTCCAATATATCTAAAGGGAAAAAAATTTACAAGGACCCAATCAATAGACTTGTTTCTTGAAACCTTAAGGAGCCATTTCATGGACTCAAAGCCCACAGTACAGCATGTATTGGCTGCTTAGTGTTTTCACAAAATGAACCTTACAGGTTATATATTAAACAGAGCTGCCTATTCTGAAATACAGTATTGCCTGTGCAAAGCTGCGATATCCTAATATTTCATATCACTATGCAGAAAATAAGGGGAAAAAGAGACATGTGTCTTCTGCTTATTTTAAATTTAAAATGAGGTATTGGGTAGGAGCCTGGATGCAGTGTACTGTGTGGAAATTAAATGTGTCATTCATTAACATGTTGTCCCTGCCAGCCATCCCCACCCCTTAGGGCACACCCTGCTGCATCAACTTTCCAACTCCAGAAGCCCCATGTGTAGAAAAAACTCTGAGGTATATCCTTAGGGCATGGAAGGAGACACATTTAAGTCCTAATCATAATCTACAAGCATATTTTATTATATACTTTGAATTGCAGAGTGTTAGTAAAAGGCAAGCATTTTGGCCTTTAGAAATCATTCAACTCCCTCACTTTAAGGATGAAACACTGAGATCCAGGAAGACTTAACAAGCTCCATTATTCTTTCCTTATTGGAAAGAATTGTTAATACAGCTCAGACCAAGAACACAAAATTCACAGGCTGAATTCTGGTTCCAGCTAGTTGCTGGCCAAATGTATCCTCCGATCATGAAAGGAAATGCATCACATCAGAGGATAATTAATCACTCTTGGAGGTTACAGACCTCTGGAAATCTAACGATGTCTCTGTAAATAAAGACTCAATTTGGGGAACACGAATCTTATCTGAAAATTTCTCTGAGGCCACAGACTCCAAGTAATGGAGACTTGTATCATCAATTCTAAGAATTCATTTAGAATGCATCCACTACGGACATCAGCAACATTAGGCAGCAAATCTTATCTGAAAGAAGGGTACTTGAAAAGATTCTAATCATGTAACTACACGACCTAGTTTTAAATTTTAGACAGTGGCCTTACAATGGAGTGTGGGAGTAAAATATTAAATTTATTTTTTATTTAGTTTTAAATCCCATCCTTTTATAAATTCAAGTTTATGTTTTATAATTATACACAATATATTAACACAATAGTATGTATATTTATTTATAAGTAAATAATTATATACCTGTGGAGTGTATATGCAAACATGTTTTAGTGTGAACCATAAAACAACATTTGGAGATTACTCATCTAGATTACAAATTATATGAAAGCACATGGCCTGGTTTTAAGAGGTCTCCATTGAAGTTTGTTGGGGACTTTGTTATTTTTACTTCTAATTTTTTACTGATAATACAGGTCACTAAGCCCTTTTTCTCTCCTTTTTTTCCTTTTTTTCCAGAGATCCCTTGGGGCTAGTATTCCGATAAAAGCAGATTGGGAAAAAGTGTCTACAGGGAGCAAAGAAAATGTGGTGCTTGTTATTTAAAAGATATTAAAATGAGGTTATTTTAAACTTTCTTAAATCCTAAAGTTCTAACTGAAAAAATTACTTTTATTTTTCAGTTATACTTTCAGGTACATTTTTGCACAGTTCATTTTTTCATGTCATAAATGTTTACAGCATTGAAATAAGCCTGCTGTACACATACCTAAAGTTTTTTATTTTTTTTTATATTAATTTTTTTTAACTCACTTTTGCTACCTGTAGATTCAAGATAGACTTCTTGAAGAAACTCTCCAATTCTTTATCCATTGTTTAAACTGGAAATTAAACTTTGTCCAAGTTCAAACTGATTACTTAAACACAAGGGTCTTAGGTAGGTCTATAAAGGCCCAGATAAGCTGTTTACTATGACCATGGCCCCTAAGCAATGGCAGTAATTTTGAGCAGAGACACAGGGTGGGATGTTTGGGTAGCTCCAACCTTTCCAGCGTTAGGTCTTCTCCAGTGGTTCTATCATTTTGTGAAATTCCAAAGTATGGCACACACTCGTATTAAGTGAGAATTTAGGGAGGACACACACCAAAACATTGGGAATAATCTACTTCTGCACCTGCACATTAGCCTGGAAAATTGAAAGCAGGGTGTGTTTTAGTTCCTAAAATATTGTGGATGCGTCATAATTGTATTTTTGCAGAGGAAGGAAATCATGTGGGGCACAATGGATAGAGAACACTGGGGATGACCTATTAAATGCAGTAACCTTCAAACTTTTTTGACTCTGACCAATAGTAAGAGATACATTTTACAAAGATTGCATCACTATATATAACACATTTCATTTTCAAATATTACTTGCACCCAATTATATTTATTTCGCTAAAGGGTGGTGATGCACAGTTTGATCAACACTGACCTAATTCATTCTTTTATTTGTTTTTTTCTTAAGGTGTCCAAATGTTCTGAAGAAATAAAAAACTATATTGAAGAACGATCTGGAGAGGATCCCCTGGTGAAGGGTATTCCAGAAGATAAGAATCCCTTTAAAGAACGAGGCGGCTGCATTATTTCATAAATAACTCTGGGGAGAAACTTCATCCTCAGTGGAAGAGCTAGTTTGTCTTAGGTTTTCCAAATAAAACCAACATGCCTTTTTAACAATTCCAAAAGGAAATTTAAATGAGACTGTCTTAAGCACTATGTAGATATAGTTATGTATAAAAGCCTATGGGCTTGTCATTTTGCTCACTATGCACACACCCTTTCTAACAGGGTACAATTATGGAACTAAGGACATTACTTATGCATGACTCACCTCTTTCCATATGTTGCTTGATGCTTCAAATAAAATTGTATCTCTGGAAAATGAGTGTTGGCAATTTAAGAATGTGCTTTTCCTGCTTTGCTTTTCATATTTCCCCCAATAACCTTTCAGTGTTTGGAACATGTATCAAAAGATTAGGTGGCTTGATAGGTGGAGTCTCCAATTCAGCTCTCTCTGCGTCAAATCTCATGTGGTTTATGGTGCCAAGTTCTGACTTCGGTAATAGGTTTGAGCTAATGTTACTATTGGGGAACTGAGTAGAATTCCCAAAGTTAACAGCAGTCTGATTATCTGAGCCAAAAGCCAGGCCAAACCACATCTACATGAACACCTACGGGTTTTATCATCATTCAGTGTCTTGTTCCAAGTGTTGCTGCAGTTGTGGCCTTGGGAAAGGGGCGGACTTGGGGATAGGCAAAGGCACCCGCCTCCTGCCGCCCGCGCAGTGGCCTGGCCATCCTGGGCTTTGGGGGTTGGTACTTTCATCTCCCACGTGCTCCTCAGGTCCCAGGCAGCGCTAAAATTCTTTGGCGTCTTGGAGCAGACGTCTGGCTTTCTGCACCCTCTGCCGCCTGCCTTTTCCAGCAGGCTCGGGGCAAGCACTCCATTTTTCCTGATCCTCCAAAAAGAGCAGGAAATCAGCAGGACGGTAGCTCCAGTGGTTTTAGCGTGCGAGTGCATCGCGCCAGAGTACTTCATCTGCTCAGTGCCTTAAGAAGGTATGTGCAGCTCAGGGGACTTTTGTCCTTTAGATGAAATTTCCTCCAGATTTGGGTCGAAAGAAAAGCAAGCAAAACCTTTTCAGTGTTAACTGAAATGGGTATGCTTAGTCACTACCTTGTCCCAGAATTTTAAGTGTGGCAGATAGACCACGCTTAGGCAGCAGAAGTCCCAGTTCCTCCTTGACCAGGTCTTTCCCGGCGTAGGCTACTTATCAAGCCTGAGAGGTGCCTTGGGACTGTGGTGACTTCCTGAAATATACCAGCGTTCCCACTCTGAAATTGCTTTGCTTCGCTCTGTGAAGGAAGAGATGCCCCAAGCCTTTGAAAGAACAGGTTACACCAAATAAGAGTCGATTCTCTTTCTTTCAGTTTCTTGTGCATTTTCCCAGGCATTGATGTCATTTGGGATTACTGAGCCCCGGAATAATTTTGACCCGAAGTCTGATCTCTGCCAAGGTGAGGTTTAAATAGAACAGTAAAAGAATATTTCTTCCAACAACCATAACAAAATTAATATTTGGCATATGTTGCTAAAATTAGTCATTTAACATTTAACCTAACGTTTAGTACCTGGGTACTTACTTGTAAAGTTTTGTATTGAGGAGCTGTTTCATGTCTTGCCAGCAGTTAAGTTTTCTTGTGTTGGATAAGAAAGCAAACATGGATGCTAGTTATTACCTACTGGTAAGGCAGATAAACCACTCCCTGTCATAAGGGGCCAAGTCAACCCCTTTATTCCTTAACTTCTTTTTTCCTTCTTTTTTTTTGAGGGGGGAAGGGATATGTATTTTTTTTTAATTAGAAAATTTGTAGGTTTACAGAAAAATCCTGCATAAAATGCAGAATTCCAATACACACTGCACCCATTATTTAACACCTAGCTTTAATGTGGTAACTTTGCTACAATTAATGAAAGAGTATTATGATAATTATAACTACAGTCCATAGTTTGCATGAGGGTATACTGTTTGTATTGTACAGTGCTATGTTGTTTTTTTGAAGTTTTATCCTAATAATACTTACACAATATAAATTTCCCTATTAACCACATTCAAATATATAATTCAGTGTTGTTAATTATGTCTACCAAGTGTGCTACCAACACCACCATCCATTTTCAAAACTTGTCAGTCACCCCAAACAGAAATTCTATATCAATCAAGCTTTCCCTACCCCCACCCTGGCCCCTGGTAACCTGAATTCTAGTTTCTGACTTGTTCATGTCAGTGAGATAATAAATATTTGTGCTTTGGTGTCTGGCTTATTTCACTCAACATGGTATCTTCAGGGTTCATCCATGTTGTTACATATATCAGAACATCATTCCCATTTATGACTGAATATATTCCCTTGTATATATACACCACATTTTGGTTACCCATTCATCTGTTGATGGGCACTTAAGTGGCTTCCATCTTTTGGCAATTGTGAACAATGCTGCTATGAACATTAGTGTGCAAATACCTGTTCCAATCCCAGCTTTCAACTCTTCTGGGTATATAGCTTGAAATAATGCTGTACTTAACTTTCTGAGGAACCACCAAACTGTTTTCCACAGGGGTTGCACCATTTTACATCCCCACCAACAATGAACAAGTGTCCCCATTTCCCCATAACTTATTCAACACTTGTTTTCCATTTTTTAAATAGTAGCTATTCTAGGGGTTGTGACGTGGTATCTCATTGTAGTTTTGATATGCATTATCCTCTAACTTCCTGAGAGTTATGTGTTCCAAGGATGTATCCTGGATTTACATTAGCCACATACAGCTGTCCATTCTTGCACACCCTAAGTTCTAGCTTTTGCTCTTTTCACCTCCATCAACTGTGTGTCAAATTAGCCCATTTCTGGTTTTTCCTCAAGAAACAATCAATCTTGTAGATGTTTCTACTAAATATAATTCTGTTATTTTTTTTCTTAATGCTCTGCCATGGTAACTCAGCAAACACGTAGCAGTATGAAGTCCTTTTGTTTTCAAGTGTTCAGCTGTTAAAAACTTACTAGCTTACTTTGGGAAGAAAGTAACAATCCCCACAAGACTCCCTCTAGTTCTTCTTTTATAGATATACCCATTTCCTCCCCCTTTGTCTCTAACCCCTGACAATAATTTCTTCTCCATCTCTATAATTATGTTATTTAGGAATGTGACATAAATTGAATCACGTGGTATGTATATTTTAGAGATTGGCTTTTATCACTCAGCATAATTTCCTTGAGGTTCATCCAAGTTGCTGCATGTACCAATAGTTTGTTCATTTTTACTGTTGAGTTGTATGTCATGCTATGGATATAACACAAATTGTTTAACTACTCACTAATTAAAAGATGTGGGTTTTTTCCAGTTTGGAGCTATTATGGATAAAATTGCTATAAATATTCATGTACAGATTTTTGTGTGAAGATAATTCTTAATTTCTCTGAGACAATTTCCCCAGAGTATAATTGCTGGTTGTATGGTAGTTGAAACTACCATATTTTTATAAGAAACTGCTAAACTGTTTTCCAGAGTTTCTGTACCATTTTTCTTTCCTACCAGCAATGTAAGAGGGATCCCGTTTTCTTACATCCTCTTCAACATTTGATATTATTACTATTTTTCATTTTTGAGATCTTTGTATGTGTAGGGTGAAATCTCCTTGTAGTTTCAATTTACATTTCTCTAATGGCTAATGATGTTGATCATTTTTCATGTGCTTGTTTCCCATCTGTGTGTCATCTTAGATGAAATGTCAATACGTATCTATTTTAGTTTCCCAGTTGCTAAAACAAATAAAATTCAATGGATTGACTTAATAGGAATTTATTGGCTCACAGTTTCAGAGGCCAGAAGGCTTGCTTTATTGGTATCTTCTGGCTGGCCAGCAATCTTTGGAGTTCCTTGGCTTCCCCATTACATGGCAGTGTCTAATCCTTTCTCCTCTAGGTTCTGTTAACTTCCATATTCTGGCTGCTCCCTCTGGCTTCTCGCCTTCTGTGTCCAAACTCCTTTGCTTTAAAGACTTCAGCCATATTGGACTAAGGCCCACCCTCATTCAGTTTGTGCATATCTTAACTAATAACATCTGCAAAGGTCATATTAACAAATGGACTCACACTCACAGGACTAGGGATTGGGACCTGAATGTGTCTTTTGTGGAGGACGTGATTCAATCGCCAACATCTTTTGCCCATTTTCTAATTGAATCATTTGTTTATTTAATATTGAGTTTTGAGAGTTCTTTATAATTTTAGATACAAAGTTTTGTTGGAAATCTGATCTGCAAATATTTTCTCCTCGTCTGTAATGTATCTTTTTAATCTCCTAATGGGGACTTTCACAGAGCAAAAGCTTAAATTTTATGAAATCCAATTTATATTTTTTCCCTTGTATAGATTATGCTTTTGGTGTCAATTCTAAGAACCTCTTTTGTAGTCTTGGGTTCCAAAGATTTTCCCCTTTGTTCTCTTCTGGACTTGCTATGGCTTTGTGCTTTACATTTAGATCCATAATCCATTTTGAGTTAATTTTTATATAAGATGTGACCTTTAGGTAGAAGTTTTCTTTCTTGGTCAGAAATTGTTCCTGCATGGCTTATTGAAAAGATTACTACATCTCCATTGAATTATTTTTGCTCCTTTGTCAAGAATTAATTGTACATATTTGTTTGGATCTATTTCAGAATGTTCTGTTCTATTCTGTTGATTTGTATGTCTGTCCCTCTGCCAGACCCCATAGTCTTCAGTACTGCAGCTATATAGTAAGCATTAACATTGGGGAGAGTGAGTCTTCCCACCTTATTCTCCTTTTTCAAAATTGTTTTGGCTGTTTTATAACCTTTCTCTTTGCATGTAAATTTTAGAATAAACTTTTCTATGTCTACAGAGAAACTTGCTGAGATTTTGATAGAAACTGTGTTAAATCTACTTGGGGAGAATTGACATCCTTGCTAAGCTGAGTTTTCCAATCCATGACCTCAGTATGTCCCTCCAAATATTAAAATCATCTTTGATTTCTTTCATCAGCATATGGTAATTTTCATTGTACCTGTCCTGTACATGTTTCATTAGATTTATACTTAAGTATGTCAGAGACTTCTTCTTTGACCCATGGGTTATTTAGAAGTGTGTCTTTTAATTTCCAAGTGTTTAGAGATTTTCCTTTTATCTTTCCGCTATTGATTTCTAGTTTGATTCCATTATAGTAAGAGAACATTCTTTCTATGATTTAGATTATTTTAAATTTATTGAGGTTTGCATTAAGACTCAGAATGTGGTCTATCTTGATATATGTTTTGTGAGCACTTGAAAATAATGTTTATTCTGCTGTTGGGAGGAATCCTCTATAAATATCCATTAGTGATGGTATTGTTTGATTCTTCTATCTCCTTGCTGATTTCTGTCAGTTTCTGAGAGTTGGGTGTTAAGATCCCCAACCATATTTATGGATTTGTCCATTTCTCCTTCCAATTCTATTAGTTTTTGTTTCATGTTTTGGAAGCTCCATTGTTTGGTACATACACATTTAGGATTACTGTATCTTCTTGGTGGATTGATCCTCTTATCATTATAGTATATACCTCCTTTATATGATATTAATATAACCAGTTCTACTTTTTAATTAATGTTTGCATAATAT